>APFE030419263.1:55076-110180 GCA_000404065.3 Pinus taeda
GAATATCTTACCTTATGTCAGTTTTTTCTGGAACTCTCATGTGCTCCATTATTGAACCCATTTGTTTGAGACTTATCAATTGGCTAAAAAAAGTGTTGCTTTTTGTATCCTCATAATGTGCTATCAATTCTTCCGTAAAAATTGCCCAAGTGATAAATTGTTTACGAGAGCAAGCCATTGATACCATACAAACTGATTTGGTTCCAAATATAAAGTTTCCATACGTACCTTTTGTGTGTTTTGCACATTATTGAGATCGAAAAATTGCTCCATCTGTAATATCCATGTTGCGGGATCCTTGCCATCAAACTTCCTCATATCGATTTGGAATATGATGGGTCTTCGATCCCACATTAGATTCTATGGAATCATGATTAACATTTCTTTTGTTCTCATCATGAGTTTCCTTTTCTACCCTTTCACCCTTAGTGACCATTTCTTGTAGCAACTTATTCATATTTATCTTCAATTCGTCCATGTCTGTCTTCAAATTCTGTCTTCAAATCCGTCTTCAAATCGTCCATCTTAGCTTCCACGTCCTTTATCTTAGATTCCATGCCATTTATCTTAGCTTCTGTTAGCTTTTGTGAGGCTGACATTTTTTGCACTTGGTCTTGTAATTTTGATAAATCATGTAGCATTTCTTCCTCTTCTTCATGAGTCATGCTAGAGCTTTCAGGTTCCTTACTAGGTGTTTGCATTTTTTTCTTTCCTCGGGGCATCAATTACCGATAATAATGCTCTACTAGCCCTTTGAATTCCTTCAAAATAAATTTTCAAACCAATCTTAAGCAAAAATTTAAAAGAATATACACACCTTTCTTTTCTTTGTAGGAGCTCGATATTGCCTCTACTGTATCTCTGTACTTTCAGAACATCCAATTCTGAAATTGCGACCTGTGGTCGCCCTCTGTGTCCTCTTTCCAATGCCACCAGTCTGACCCCAATTGGATTCTCCAATGAAGAGTTATGCCAAATTTCCCACAGTGACTTGATTATAGACCTTTCCCGAAGAGCGAACTTGTATGAAGTGTCACGTGTCACTATTTGGTCCTTTGACTCTGAAAAAAATATCTAAAGGAAACTACAGTCCGTCCTCTTTCTGTACCTTTTTGCGAAATTTCAATCTGATGCTCAGAGAGAAAGTTATGACGATTTTCCCCAGGTCACCTGTTTGGAATGTAATTCAGGAGTCTGCAAAAAGACCAACTTCCTCAGTTCATATCTCCGCAAATATAGCGCAAAAAGATCTAAAATTCGGACCCGAGCTGCAGTGCGATGTCTTCTCAAATGGGTTTTTTTCCAACTTCTGAAACGTTGCAGAAAAAAAATAGCGAAAATGCCATGATGACCTATTTGAAGCAGCGAAACCCTAGAATCCAAAGCTTTGATACCAAATGTTATGAAACCAGCGCAAGAAAAGATAGAAAAGATAGATCAACGCCTTAGAATTCAACCTCTTCAAGGGGGCAACCTCCTTTACATTACATAAATGAACAATTCTTTGATGATACAAATGACAAAACCTCCTTTCTATATATAGGAGTCTAAGGAGTCACAATATAACCCAGCCGACCTAACAATAATAATATAAAACCACAAAAATAACAATAAAGGGATTCTATGGGGCACAATGATAACAATATGGGGGCAATAGGGGCACAATAATATTAATAAGGGTACAACTACCATAGTAATGGGGTAATCACTAGTATTATAGGGACCCAACACAAAGCCTACATCTCTGGACTTAGTCTTCAACGAGGTGGCCTTTATATTAGAAATTCAAAGCCCAAAAAATACATCAAAGTTACATCAACAAAATCCCTGGCTAGTCCAGTTGTGTTCTGCTCGACCTCAGAAATATGATGCAACTAACGGCGTTGAAAAATACCCCTTACAACTCCCGAAATAAACATACAAAGTTCTGCCTCCAAATTTCCAAAGCTACACAAAAAAATTCTTTGTTGTACAAAATATCACAACTCTTTTTTTTTTACACAGAATTACTTAATATATGTAATATATGAATAACCCACAAATAACAATGTATTAAAAACATCTCGTATTTTTATAACCAACTCCATATATAACATATTCGTTATAAATCAAACCCATATTAAAATAATACATATAGTTTTCGGTGCAATCAGAACTATACTCATCGCATAATATTCTCAGCGGTGGTATAACATTAGAACCTGTGGCCTGTTGTTGAACTGCGTTTTCTGTGAATCCAAACGGTGCCAAATCCCACACCATGTGACACCTAACGCGGTAGAACCATGGCATATAATCGTTACAACCATATAGTATGTGATAATTCCGGCGGTTTCGGAGTATGAATGTTACCATACACTCCGCACGATACGGTTATACCATAAACTCTGCACATTTTGTTTATATCATAAACTATGTTTAATACATAGTTTAACATATTCATATTATCCATGGTCATGTTTAACTTTATGTAATATTCCCACCATATATGCGTTCAAACTTATGTTGTAATATATGTGTTGGATTATTTTTCGTTGCCTTAGTTTTAACATAGGTTTATAAAATGCGCCATTTAATATATGTTGTATATAATAAATCAAATGCGCCATATGGATTTTTAATATGTGTTTTTTTTAAATGACATTTTAATATATTATCACCATGTATAATTATCTTTTTATTTCACCTTGCAATTAAATTGAAGACATTATCCATTCAATCCATTAGTTTACTTTGCAATCAAACTGAAGGTATCACCATTGTAATGAAGCTAGAGATCTACCACTCAGCTGAACTTATGCTTCTGCCATGTGTCGAGCAATAAAACATTGTTTCGTCACAAAATTCCACAAGCAATTTATCATTCATCCAGAGTCCAAATGCACCCGTTCAAGTTACGTTGGAGTTGTTTCTGCGAGCTCTACGCAATGACGTTATTTCCACCTCAATCTAGTAACTTTGAATTTTAGGCTTTTTCTAGATCCTTTATCAATTTCGGATCACTACGGATTGATTAAATGATAAGTATCAGTATTTTATTTCAGTTTTATTATGCGTGTGAATTATGATTATGGTTTATGATGGTTACATGTGATTTATGATTTTGATCTATGATGGTTGTGTTTTGAGCTAACCTAATGTGATATATTTATACATAATGATTTGGTCAAAGATGCTAGTTTGACTTGTTGTGACAAGAAGTAAACAAGATTGCAAGTGTGCCTTATTGATGAGCTACCAATGAGGTATGATTTGAAGGTATCAATTTATTTTAATCTAATGGCAGTTATGTGCTTGGTGTAGGGAGTACAAATATGCCCGGGTTGGGTGATTGAAACTTGCAAGCATTAGCAACAACGACAAAAGGAATTGGAACAAGCAGCGGTATGTTGGTAAAGCACTTCAGGAGTAGGGCCATTGTGGGACACTGGTACCCAATAGTGTTCATTTATTTCCATTAGCATGCTATGGCCGGTATGATGGTTTTGAGGTAGGTATATGCCTTGGTTTTTGACCTTTTGATGCAAGTAATCCTTAAGGGATGGATTGCCTGGGATAGGGGATGTCAAGGAACTTGGAAGGTAAGTGAATGCACAAAAGGGGTGACCGGATATATTTTTTTTGGTCATTAGCATTGCCATATGGAATCAAATGCACATTGGGAGTGTTCCCTAGAACAATGATCCGATAACTATTCGTTGAGAGGACAAGTGGCGCGGGATTATAGCGCTAGACATTGGATGCAGTTTGACCATGGCAGTGGATTCTGGACTTCGTGGGAAGGAGGTGAATCCTGGTATTACTTTGAGGGTGGAGGTGTGAGCCTCTGGATTCCCTTGTTGCGGATCTAGGCATCATATCCTTTTATTCGTTGGTTTAGAAAATATGCATATGTGTATATGTGGTTATTGTAAATATTGTAATGAGCTATGTTATAAAGCTCCAATAAGCGGTATGGTTGTTATATGGTCATGTTGTCATGATGTTTTTCTTTTGAGCAAGTATTTCATTGTAAATACTACAACTAGCTAAGTTACAACACTGCATGGGCAATATGTTTTCTTTCAGCGATTTTGATAAGGTCTTGGTGTGGCTTAACACCAAGGATGGTGTTCCTTAAGGGGGAGGGTTATGTAACAACCCTGGTGAAAATTCCCTGTAATAAAAGTTAATAAAGGAAAAAATAAGACCATGGGTAAGGGACACTTATTCCAAGCTGAATGTTGGGAAAATATATCCTAGTGGGCATCACTGGATATGTTTATGGCTAAAGGAAATTGGCAAAGGCAAAGGCATTAAAAAGGCAAAAGGAAATTTTGGCACACTTATTTATGAAAATAAAGAAAAATAGGAGAAAAGGGAGGTGAAAGGTCACATGTTGCATGTGAGGAGGAAAATGAAGGAAAATAATGAAAATTGAATAAAATAGAGGCATGATTGAAAAAAAAGCTTCTGAGGATCAGTTGCCAAGCTTGGTCAGTTCAATTTTGTAGCTCTCATTATTCTCTCTCTCTCTCTCACTCTTGGACACTTCGAATTTTCTTGGAGCACTCTAGCTTTGGAGGAAGGAAGGAAAATCAAGCAAAGGGAAAGGAAGGAAAGCAAGGAAGCACAGGATCAAGCATCTTCAACATGAATACTTATAGGTAGTATATTGCATGTGTGATTTCATAGCTGGTTTTGACATGCATAGCTTTACACGTTGGTGTATAGTTCTCTTGTTGTCGGTGGCATGGTTTTGCTGAGTTATGATAGTGGTTTTCGGCCTAGTCTTGTCTTTTTCCGGATGCCATGGTGTGTTGGGATGATCTCGGTTTTGAGCTTTGGAATTTCCTGATGGATTTCAGAATCCAGGGCAGAGGTAGTCTCAAGGTCCATTCCAAAAGGCCTAGGAACCCATTGACCGGTTTTGGCAATATACAAGGTAAATCCTAAGGGAGGTGTCTTGGTTTAGGGCTTAGTGATCCGAGATTGGTTTGCGATAAAGCCTAAGAGACAAGGAGATAGAAAATTCCTCAATGATATTGATGGATTCCATATGGCATTCCAAGTTCAGTTTGGTTTTGTGATCGGAGCACCAGTTTTGGTGTTATCACAGTTTATTGAGGGTGGAGGTGGTTTAACCTCTGGATTCCCTTGGTATATTTTCGATTAGTTTATCCATGAGATCCCAAATTCATGCTTGGAATATGGCATGGGGGTGACTGACTGAAAGAAATATTTGGTTCAACCATGTCTACGGTTGGGTGGTACATGGAAGTCCCGAACCTAGTCGAACTTTCTTATGTTTAATAAGAGCTAAGTTCTCTTGCTTTTGTACTTGTTTATATGTGGATTTAATGGATGTTATATCACTGTTATTTTCATGGTTTAATGTTGGTTATAAGCATGGTTATATGACTGGTTATTGTCATGGATATTTCATGTATTTACTTGTAACTGAAAGGATAATTGATTAAAAACCTAATTGATGTCACAACAATTCAAGGGAAAAGGTGGTGATCCCTCTTGTTATGTCTCATAAGATTTTTCAGTCATTCATGCTCTATCTTGTATCCTAGACCTGTAGATTGTATTGATGCCAAGTGTTTAACAAAATGTTAGTCCTAGTTGGGGATGGTCAAGCCAAGTCTTTGAGTTAGTTTTAGGTTTATTAGTCTTGCCATCATGTGTTTAATGGATTCCAAAAGTTACAACAAGTTCTAGGTAGTGGCCGGAATTTTGGGCTTGAAAAGCACCTTAAATCCCGTGGACTCTAGCACAGATCTGTTGGAAATAGTCCCTGGATGCAAGCATGCAAGATTGTGGGAGCGTCTAGAGCTCTCTAGATTTGGCATGTCCATAGCATGGGAGCGTCCAAAGGTTTAATATCTTAAAAAATCAATGGGACCTAGGGGCATAAAACCTATGTGGTTGGGATGGCTCCTGGGAGTGTTGTTGCTAATGTGGAAGGTATGTTTGATGGATTTCTGTCGATTCCACTTCCTTAAGGATACCTAGGAGGTTGAATCATATCATAGTAGCCTCTCGTCACATTTTTACCTTGATTGGCCAGTTACTTGGGTAGAAATGGGAGGAGGGTGTTACACATAAAAGTCCAACCTGGTTCTATGAAGGTACAACCAATCCATGTCAAACAACATACTATATGATCCCAACAGTAATACATTCAGATGTACTGAGCTAAGCATACCATTCAAATAAAATGTACAAGCTCTTACATGGTGATGAACTCTCTTCTTGGTACCTGTAACCAACTGCACTAACCAAGACTCTACATGCACTTATTTATTAAAACCACAATTATCCACCAGGTCAGGATTAACATAACTATAATTAGATCCATGGTCAATCAAAATAGAAACAAATTGATCACAAAGATTACCGTCCATCTCGATAATAGACACCCGATGATCTGCATGTCTATTATCTAGTGTTGCATAGATCCTAGGAATACTCTGCCAAACATCTCCCTTTGTGCCTACTGAGTATTGTAGATCTATGTTCTACCACCTTGATGCTATGGACAATCTCTCCTATGATTCTCTCCTTAACAAGTCCAACGATGCACAGGATCCTTATTCTGCTCCTTAGATCGAATTCCTTGTCCTCTGTCAGATGCATTGAACTTTTTAGATGGTGTTGCATTATCTTTATTACTTGTACCCTGAGGTCTTGCTCACTTATTGTCCTATTTTCCTTTTTTATTTACATTACCTTTCTAGTTCATCTTAGCCTCAGATCTATGCTTTGATTGCTCATAGCAGTGCTTTAGCTTTCGAATGGACTCTTCCAATGATCTAGGCTCATCGAACTCAATCTTGTCTTTGAATGCAATCGGTAATCCATTAATGATTCTCTGAATCTTGGCCTTCTCTTCCTTGATGTAAGGCACATACCTCAACAACTCCAAGAACCTGTTAGTGTACTCCTCATCGATCATGGACCCCATTTTTAGTTCATAAAATTATTTTTCCTTGTCATAAAAATATCTTTATGATAGATACTTCTTTCAGAATAGCCTCTCAAACTCACTCCACATTAAGTCCTCCTCATGAATACCTCTAACATTTTTCACATCTTCCCACCAAATATATTCTTTACCTTGGAGACTAAATGTAACTATTTTGGCTTTCATGTTCTCTGAATAATCATGCAACCTTAAGAACTTCCTTATACCAAGCAACCATGCCTCTGCATCCTATGTTTTCTTCATCTCTCCATCAAATGTAGGTTTCTTTGCTTTCTTAAACTCATCCAGAAAATATCCCCTGTCACTCCTCTTGTAAGGATGATAACAATGTCGATCATAATGCCTGTCAGAACTAGAACTATAATAGTACTTGTGTCAAAGGGAAGGTAATAACATCATTATTATCTTCAAAAATATCCCATCTCACATAAATCACCTCCACAATACTTCACCCTTCTACAAAGATAATACTTTGATATTCCTCTCATGGGACTCCCTAGCCTCTATTATATACCAAGAAATATGGAGGAATTACATCCCAATAATACATGTGTCATCGTGTAATTTCATATATTTATATAATAAATTATTACATGGGTATTTTACTCCATGATGAATGTGGGATATACCTTCTTTACATAGTATTAAAGTTTTGTTTGATATGCTTAGACATTATAACCTTCCAAAGGGGCATATTCCAACACTCCCCCTTAGTTATGGCTATGTATATGGAACACTTATGGAAGAAGATTATGTTACATCAATACTCCCCCTTGATGAAAACTTCCCACATTCCCAACAACTTTCAAAGTTGCACAAACTTCGCCTCTATCATGGATTTGGTCAATATGTTTATTGTTTGTTTGTTGGAACAATACTCCAAATAATATTGAACACAGTCACGAGCAATGAGAAACACTTCCGAAGAAGTTTGAACATTATCACTATTGCCACTTCTGAGGAAGTAAGCAACACTCCTGAAGAAACCTAAAAACTAGCACAAGAAGTAGGAAATACTCCTGAAGAAATCTGAATAATGCCACCAACAGTGTTGATCAAACATAATTTTATAAATATGCATAAATATAACTCCTAATAATAGTGGATGATACATAGTAATATGAAGTCCTCAAGCATATATGAAATGCACATTGTGACTTTCACCACTCCAACCACGATCTACATTGATAGTCGACATTGGTCCACAATTTTACCTTTCACATCTTCGTTGCAAAGATTTGAAAGCACGGTTTCCTTGTGTCCAAGAATTTGGATTCCTTGGTAAATTCCTTTGATTCTTATGAGGATGATGATATGGCATATATGTGGGATCAAGTTCAGATTCACTAAGAAGAGTAAAATAAACTTGTACATCAACAACATTGTCGTCAACAACAATATTGTCAATCATCTCATATGTTTGCTCAATGCAATAAATAGAGGATGGCTCTTCTAACAATGTAATTTTGAACTCTTCTTGCAACAAATAACACCACCTTGGATTTAACAGGACCAGATGTAGGTATTCAAGCAAGAGTAGCAACATTATATCCAAGATCTACTCTATATGGTTATATCTCAAGGGAAATAGAATTAGCAATGCCCTTTCAAATCTCCCCAAGTCCACCTCTGGTATATCCATCTTGCTCAACAATCAAGACAAAATACACATAGTATGTTTTTTAAAGTTGGGAGAAATAACATGAGTAGTGGCCAATAAACCATGTGATGAAACAGAAATATCAACATCTATATTCTTATAATCAACTAAAATACAGGAAATATAATTAGTAGATGAGTTTGGTTGTTCAACATCATCAATTTTCTTTTCAACATTTTACAGTCCTATAGGTTTTGAATAGTTTCATCATTTTTAGTCAACCCAACCAAAAAGGGGTCATGATCTTCCTTCAAAACTTGATATTGTTTTTTCGATCCTTCTTACTATGTTTACAGTTGAGCAACAATATGCCACAAGGTAAGGAATTCTTGACAAAGTATATCAGTGACCTTTATCTCCAAAGAATGGGCAGTAACATCATCAGTCTTGTCATACAAAGAGGATAATTTTTCCACCCCTCAAGCTGGTTATTTTCAACTATTATATGTACTTGAAATTTGTCCGAGATAGTTTTCCCAATGAGACCTCCTACCTATTTATAATGTTCCTCCCATACAGATAAATATTTGGCACCAATTGGTTTCTTATTGACATCATTGATTATGCACCATAAGTTCTTACTCTTGAGAATATCTATCAACTTTATCCATTGCAGATAGTTATAACCAATGAGTTGAAAAACCAAAGCTAATTTTCAAGTCATTATGATGAATAAGCAAGAGATGAAACTCAAAAGCAAATAAAATAACCAAATAATTAGTAGAAAAGTGTAATAAATTGATTTTTTTTTTACTTACTAGTAACTTATCTTTGCAGGATTTCAAGGGGGGCCATCCTCTCCAGGAAAAATCCCCCAACTTATTATAAAAGAAAATCTTTCCAAAAGCATTGGAATTTTAAATAACAAACAATATTTTATTATTTTGAAATTATCATATTATATTCTATGATAATATAAATAATATTTTATTATTATTATATTATATTATATAATAATAACAAAATATTTTGAAATATAGCTCATGAAACACTATAGATTTAACTCCCTTTCACCTTTAGAAAGCATCATATTTTAAAAAATATTTAAGATATTATTAAACCTTGTTTGATGGTAATGTGTGTGTGTATATATATATATATATATAT
This sequence comes from Pinus taeda, assembly GCA_000404065.3. Taxonomy (NCBI): domain Eukaryota; kingdom Viridiplantae; phylum Streptophyta; class Pinopsida; order Pinales; family Pinaceae; genus Pinus; species Pinus taeda. The sequence continues at coordinate 64,817 of APFE030419263.1, forward strand.
ATATATATATATATATATATATATATATATATATATCCTTGGCATTTAACACAGGGAGAGATCTTTGCAGACACGATGATGGAGGACATTAACAATGGTAAACCCTAGACGAAGTCACAGAGTTTGTCGAACCTAAACCTTCATGTTCAGAATTATGTGAACCCAAAAAAAATTGAAATTCGTTGAGGTTTGGCAAACCTCAAAACCAAACCCAAACTATAATTGAATTGAATTAGTTGTCAAACCTAAAGTCGAATCAAACTAAACTGAACCCTAACCCAAACCAAAATATGAATTTCAAGGGAAAATGATTAGTTTTGGTGAGTTTTATATTAGTTCTAGGGTTTTGTTATGGCGCAAAATCACTTTTTCTACTTGTTGAGCCTAATGATGTATTCACATTCGTGTTGTGGAGAGTCCAAAATGGAGTTTGTTTACTAAGTTGTGAGGTGTGGATGGAGATTGTTATGAGTCGTTAGTCATGAAGCACTAGAGATTGTTGGCTAGAGATTGTCTGGAGGAGTCATGAGCCATCGAGCCATGAGTAGTGAGTCGTTGGAGATTATTGTCTCGTTTTGAGCTTGTTTGTTTAGTTGTGACTCTGTGAGTCGTTCTCATGGTTGGAGATTAATAGTCTGGACAAGTTTAGCATGAGCACTCATCAAGGTTCAAACAATGATTATATGTGTTCTAGATTTATCATTTACGTTTTTTATTGTCCCTTGACCTCCCACTTATGTCTATTATGTCATTTTTGTTAGGAATGTTGATGTGTTCCTTCTCACATTGCCTCTACATGCCTTTTGTTTCACCCCTGTGTCTCTACCATACATATTTCTAGCACCCACATATGATTTCAAATGTTGTTCTTCACATCAACACTACTCATGCCACCTTCTATGGCATAAAATGTAATGTTTTACCATGTTAAATCTCATAAGATAAATCTCCTATCAGCAACCACCTTGTTTACATATCTTCTCAGAACTTTAGATGTACCGATGACCTGGAATTTTATGCTTTGTTAAGTCAGTTTGATACCATCAATCATGTTATTCGTACTGAAATTTTAGTCCATGTTGATCACTTACTGCATAGATCTTTCTAAATCACATCCACATGATGTTTTTTCTATACAACTCACTTGTGTTGGTCCCTTTTTAAAGGTCCTAGACATGCCTTGCTTGAGTGTTTCCAAGCCACATCACACACTGCTAGAAGTCTTTATATGCCTCACACCCAACACAAACCAACTGCAACACCTTCAAACACAAAACCCACGATAGGTTTTAGGCCACAACTTTGTTGATTTTGTATGCAACATCGGAGGTATTCCCATATGCCAAGTGGCCTCATAAAGTTGGCCAGAGAAAAATATGCAAAATGAAAAATTTTAACTATGAATTTTGGGCTTCATGTAGGCCCCAAGTGTCAAGTCAGCCCCACCACGAAGGGGCATGATTTTTGGACAAAAAATCACCCATTTGACTAATACTCAAGATGAACTCCAGATTTGGACCAATTTGACCTGAACACACATTCTTCTATTTTCTGATCCACATGTGTCAAGTCAAAGAGGAAGAAATCTAAAGTTTGATCGAAATAAAGAGGTTGCCATTTGACTGAGTTTGACCTTCTCTATTTGGACTGAGATTTTGTTGAGTTTGAATAAAATTTTGACTAAGTTTGACCATTGAAAAGGGTCAATTGACTGCAAAAGAAAGGAGACTTTGACCGCAAACTTGGGACGCAGTGAACCACAATTGACCACATACCTCTTACTGCAAGACCGAGTTGACATCATGCAAAATTTCAAATTGTTGACCAGCTCTAACCAACATTGAATTTTCTTATATTTGGAGGCTTGACTAGCATTTACTAAGCTATTATTTGACCAAGTTTGACTAGTATCTTGGGCTTGAATTTGTGGCACAAATTTCTAGAATGCTTGGATTTGTAAATATTGTTGAAGAACAAATTCTCCTTAAAAGAAGAGTTGTTGGGTGTTTCCTAGGGTAATTTTGTTGTCTCTATTGTGCATGACTATCTCTTTTTGGTCATACTATTCTCATTGCATTATTGTTGAGATTTTATGTGTGAAATTTCTTAATCATATATGTGATATAAGATAACTGAATTGGAAATCATTGGAAAGTAATTATCAAGATCAGAAGATCAGTTTCTACTTTGCATTATTGTAGAAAATTCAACATACTTCACCCACAAGTGCAGGTGATGTTTGTGACCTCTAAAGATGAAATATCAAATGATGCAAAATAACCACAAACACACGTTATGAGTGTCACTAACACGCCGAAATAAGAGAAGAGAACATGTCCCAAAACTAGTTTTAAAAAGTTTTTGCATGTTGAAAGGACTTGAAAATTGTCCCCAAACCATTGGTAACTACCATCAAAATAGTGCCTGATGAATGAATGAATATGGTAGAAACTATAAGCATTAAATTGGCCTCAACTTAGCTCAAGAAAATAATCAAGGAAGTTCCCACCTTTCATCTACACAATAGCCAATTTGCATGTCAAGACAAATCTAGATTACTCCATTTTTATCATTTCTTATTAGTACATTGGGACTCATCATGGCTGTCATTAGTGTGGCAATCAAATTTGTCCCCTTCAAATTCAACCTCAACATCATCTTCATCAATTTTTATGAAATGCAGAATGTCAATTGCTTTATTATCATAGCCTAAAGCACTAAAAATATCTTCCAACATTGTAATATGCTTGGTCTCTTTGCTAAATGTGTTTACTTAAACTTAGCACAATGACCTCACAAGTAAAAGCTATCTGTACAAGTGGAAAGTCATAAAAGTAAAACCCCAATTTTCATATTTATGATTTGTGTATTGGTTTCTTGATGCAGAAAAAATTGTTATGGCACTTCCAAAGTCAACAGTCAAGGAATGGAAATATGTGGAGGAATCAAATGGGTTGAGAGACATCTAAAATGTACATTATGTAATGTTGAATTTGTTGTGTCAATAACAAGAGTGATGGACCACCTACTTTCTATCACTAATGGTAAAGGAGATGGTGTTGAAGGCTACCAAACTGTATCTGTTGAACTCAAAGAGACACTTGAAAGGATTATGATAAAATAAAAAAGGCCAAGCAGATGCAAGAAAACAAATTGCAACCCATTCAAATTGAGGTTGGAATGAATTAAAACTTACTTTCCTTATTTTCTTCAAGCATGGCTACAACTGGAAGTTCATCTCAGCCAATGAAATCAAGTGGGATAATGACATTTAATTCTTTATGGAAGTTTGTACAGAATCACATAGTTGATGATGGTGTGGTTGACATCTTTTTCGAAATTGCAATCCCATTTAATGTGACCAAAATCCCTTACTTTATCAATGCCATTAATATGGTTGCATAATTTAAAAAAGGATATGTACCTCCCAGCGTTGTGACTATGAGGCTGACTCTTATCAAGAGGTCAAAATAAAGAGTGACAAGTAGATTTATGAAAATAAAAGAGTCTTGTAAAGAAACAGAATGTACAATCTTATCAAATGGTTGGTCATATATGAGTCATAGGTAACTACTCAATGTTTTGGTTTATTTCTCTAAAGGGGTATTATTCTTTAAGGTAGTTGACACATCAGGACATAAGAAAATTGTTCAATACATTTTCAATATTATAGGGGAAACCATTCTTGAAGTTGGAGAAGGAAATGTGGTCCAAATTTTAACTGATAGTGTCTCAAATTTTGTGGGAGAAAATGTTATAACCTAACCCACCCCTTTTAACTATGAGGACTTTAATCTGTATTCTAGAACATTCCTTCTTCTCTTCCCCCTTTCTAAAGCCATTGCTTAAAATTTTAATCAATAAAAGTATTAACCTAAATGGCTAAGACGTGACCTTAAGTGCAATCAAAGCATGGTTTTAATCAACGAGTCACGTACATCTATCAGGCTTTGAATTATAAAATTTTAAATCGAGCATTGTTTTTCCTATCAATTATCTCACGAGCTCAATCTATGAAGATCTTCCCGCCCGTTTCAAATCAATGGCAAAAACGCGTCATCGAGCGCTACGTGCTCGTTATTTAAACAATCTACATTTCCCTGATGAATCTTAGTTGTTACACCTCTTTACATTCAAAGGCTCTCAAGCTCGTCAAGCAGGAAAGAGCGAGTGCATTAACGCACTCCCCTCCACCCCATGAGATTTGATCGTCCACCATTCGCATGCTCAACGATCGATAAGAGCGCTAGGCCCGAAGATGCGAGGAACTTGACCCATTCATCAGACCTGATGGATGGGACCGCGCATCAATTTTCAAGCACATTTATTCTCCCTTAATTAGATTGCAACGGGTGTCTGACCGACATTTAACATGGTTTTTTCCAATAAATATTTCTTTTCTACCAACTTTCAAGCTTATGTGCTCCTGCGAGCTCACTCTCCCTGCATGTCATTTATGGTCTCTCCACCATAGCAATGGTCTTTTTTGTTCGAACTGTGAAACCAATCTCAACCCATTAGCCCCTTTTTACTAGGTAAGTACTCATTGAACACCAGTTATTCTACCTCGTATTATAAGTTGGTTTATCTTCAGAAAGTGTTAGAATGTCGGAAGAAATCTCAAAGGAAGTCTGTATAATTTAGCTAGTAGGTATTAGGGATGTCAAACCCACCTTACCGATCTTTTAACCTTAAAGTGAACCTTGAATTACCCATCTAGAAACTCCCAAGATAGCGCTTGTCTTATTCATTCTGGGGTCTTCGCTGCCACCCCACCACCTGTACATTTCGACCTTGACTCTATTCTCCTCTTAGCCAAGTATTTTAGGAAGGAATCTCGAACTATTCTCTCGTCGGTAGATAATCAACTTTTCTTGGAGGTAAATGAAGTTTCTATTTCTAAAATGTTGAACCTACCTACTTTGGGAATTGATATTACAGATAAGGGATTGGATGAATAATCCATCACTTGGGCAAAAGAAGATAAAATCCAATTCTACAGAAGCCTATTTCAAAACCCTAGCCTGGACCAGAAGCTAGAGTTTCCCTTGTCCAATATTTTGCTCAAACCCTTCTTTCAGAATCTAGCCTCACTACTCGTCCTTATTTTTGGTCTGCATACGACTCAGAGCTAGATGAAACTATTTTTATGGCCATTCAACTTATCACCACCAACCCCAACAACATAGTTATAAATTTTCCTAAGTATTTGGCCAGGGCCATTTGTCGTTGATCTCCTCACTGTTATCCCTTTTAATGCATGTCGCCATTATACTTATTTACTACATCTTATCTTATTCAATTATCCTTTCTTTTTTTGTCAACCAAGCTAATACAAACCTTCAAGATAAAGATGACAAGGAAATGCAAATATTTCAATGGATAGACCTTATATACCCAAGACGGGTTCCACATGGTTACCTCTAGTACATTGACCATTTTTATTTCTATCTAAGAATTAAATTACTTGGAGAAGCTCAAGATAGGATATCTGAGGAGCAAAAAGAGAATTTTATGATTGACTAAGGAATAGAGTATAGGGAGTTTGTTCTTATATCCTGATTGCTCTGCGATTAGGATATATGGTTTTGAAGAGGAACCCTAATGCTTACCTAAATTCATCACTCCTCAAATATTTTCTTACGAGGTTCAAAGATAGAGGATCGCTGTGAATGAGTTCCATTTCATCTCAAAAAACAAAAAAACACTTTTTAGTTATCCATGCTCAATTATGTTTCTCATTGCTAAAAATAAGAATGTTGTTGATGTTATTGAAAAATAAATGATTATTTTTGGTTTAATACATGATGATTGATAGCGTTATGATCCCCATGGTGTTGAAAAGTGTAACTAGGTTCGGTCTTCATAATAACATGTAATTATGATTTTATGTAATGAGATGTAAAGAAGAAAATTAAATTTATTGTATTGCTTGCTTCATGGGTTTCATGAGCAAGAGATTTTATTTGAGTCAAAACTCCCATTGAGAGTTTTTAGGAATTATTTTTCATCTAGTCATAAAATGATAGAGTCATTCATGTAATGAAGTCATATTACACTTTGTAAAAGGTTAAGCTTGTCTATGTAAAGTATCCTCCAAGACCTTGTCACTTATCCTCTTCAATTTAGCCTACAACAATGGAAGAACGTGCTAGAAGAAGTCGACCTAACTACTTGTGATCATGTCGGCCTAAACGACATGAGATGAAGTGTATATATAGCCACACTCGACCTCACTTAGAGGTAAGAAACCTGTAAATAATTTAGTGAAGAAGTGAAAAGAAGAAGGCTATTAAACAGAAGTGTGAAGAAGTGATAAGGAGAGTTTCTTCTCGGAAAGTGAAGAATGATTCTTATGGGAAAGCAAAGGAGGATTGTTCTGGGTCAACAAAGGAGAGATTCTTCTAGGTCAGCAAAGGAGAGATTCTTCTGTGTCAGCGAAGTAAATTTTATTCTGGGATAGTGAAGGAAGGATTCTTCTGGGGAAACGAAGAAAGGATTCTTTTGGGGTACTTGTTCTAGCTAATCGAGATAGAGATCTAGAGACCGAGATTCTCTAGAGGAAGCCAGTAAGATCATAGATATCGAGTTTCTCTATAGGAAGTCGAGGAGAAGCCAATGTGTAGGATAGAGACTGAGTTTCTCTAGAAGGAGTCGAGGAGAGTAGTTCAAGATCAAGAAGAAATTCGAGAGAGGGAAGAGGAAGAACATCAAGGTTAGTGACAAGGTTCTTGGGAGGATACTAGAGTCAAGGGTCTTTGTCATGGTCTTGGTACTCATCAATTGAATATCTAGAACAAGAATTTTGATCGGGTTTTCCTCTCAAGAGGTGAGAGCTTTTAGCCTTGGATGACAAGCCTAAATACTGTGTCACTTGTCTTTTATTGTGCATATTGGTAATTGTCATGATGAAAAGAACACAATAATAACATAATGAATAAAATACTATAAATTAAGAATTAAAAGTAAATCACAAAAAATTATCAAGCAAAGAAATCTTTTAACTATTTATGCCCTAGATTTCTCAACATGTCATCAGAGCTAAGGTGTTGAAGTTAAGAAGGGGAATTCAATCAAGAAGACATCAAGCCTTGAAGAAGGATCGTAGCAAATCCAAGGGCTACCAAGGGCAAGATCTTCAAAACCCTAGATAGAAGAAATCTACACTAGCAAGAATCTTGAAACCATCTTCAAGAAGGAAGACTAGAACATTCAAGAAGGATTGTGAATCAAGCTCTCTCATCAATCTCTCAAGAAGAAAATCCTTTGTCAACATCAAGATTAAGGAGGAAGAAAGTAACAATCACTTAAGTAAGTCTATGACTATCTCTGATAATACCAAAATTTCCTTTTGTAAGGAAAGAAATAAGTTAGTTGGGGATGCAAATTTCCTTGCATGGAAGAAAAGGACAAACCTAAATCTTATTGACAATGAGGTCATATATCACATCAAGGGGTCAATAACCCAACCTCCAAAGGAAGATACTCAAGCACATGCTAGATTCATGAAGGGAGAAGTGAGAGCCCAGAGAATTCTTATAGAATCTATATATGACTCTCTAATCCCATATGTATCAAAGTTGGAGATTGCAAAAGCAATATATGGCAAACTAGTAGAGTTGTTTTCCGTAAGTATTGCGGGAGAAGTAATCTCAATAAGGCAAGAACTCTACAAACTGAAGATATTCAAGGAAGATGGAATAGCCTCATACTTTATGAGGATATCATAAATTCGAGATCAACTACAAGAACTAAGAGAAGTCATGTCTGATAGAGAGATGACCACAGTGTACTAAATGCACTACCAGAAGAATGGGGTAACTTGACTTCAAGTTTATATGGGAAGAAAGAGACTGCTCCATTTCAAGATCTATCGTCACTCTGTAAGATAAAAGAAACTAGACTAAAGGAAAAAGTTGATGTAGGACCAAATGGGAAAAATCAAGCATATGCCACCATGACAAGAAGAAAAGGAAAATTTGAAAAGTTTGGCCCTCCAAAAAAAAAGAAGAACATAGCCAAGGTAAGATGATATGGTTGTCAGGAACTTGGGCACTATTGAAGAGATTGTGCTAAACATAATAAGGACAAGAGGGATAGGGAAGAAGCCCACATTATTGAAGAAGTGAAAGACACTGAGACAAAGAAGCCTAAGGAGGAAGAAGTAAAATATCTCTACTATGACTGAGATGATCTTCTTCACTAAAAGGTACTTTTCACTTGTAATTTATAGATAGGAAGCAATGTAAATAAGATAAGATGCATCAAATTAGAAAATAACATCGTGATAGAAGCATTAGTAAGAGCTCTTGACATGGGAAGCATAAAGGATGTATGGAATAAATTCTATTAACTACAAAGAATGGGAGCTCTTGAAACCCTCATTAAAACCTCAAGTGATACTTATAGAAAGAAGTAGAGATCATCATCGACTGGGATCATCATCCAATAGTCAATAAGGAAACATCTGTTGGGTGAGGATATGAAAGATCCTCAAGTTTCTGTGATGGAATCCTCATCAAAGAATTCACTGATCTAAAAGGAAAACAAGTGTTTCATCAGGAATTCCAACTTGTGGGATTCTAGGGATGATGGTATGATGACATATCAAGAAACCAGGTCTAAAGGATAAAGTTCTTTCGTTCAAATGAAGCTGCTACAGGAAGTCTAGATGACCGAAAGGAAAGATGAGGTATGTATGCTTACATAGGATATTATGAAAGTCACACCATATGGTTGCAGATAATACAGATCATCATTTCCATCTTGGGAAACATGATCAAAGAGAAGAATGGATCTCCTCCTCCAAAAGATTGGAGAAAAGCATAAGTGACACTAAGATGAAATCAACATAATATGTTCTCATATGGATCATGGAGGATCTCACTACAATTAAGAAACTCTTATTAAAAGCTCCTGAGAATGGAGTGTGTGGAAAGAAAGGAAGAGATCGTGAAAAATATGCAATAAATGGAGAAGGCATTCAACATTTGAGACCAAGAAGAGTTGACTAGAATATCTCCCTGAAAATATATGAAGACTCTGATAGGAGTTAGAAAAAAGTGGAGACCCTTGAAAAGTGAATATCTGTGGGAGATGTGTCAACATGTATGCAGGGTGTTGATACCTACAGGAAGATGTCATGATGAAAGACTATCACAAAGGTAATGTTTGATTCAAGTATTTTTGAACTAATATCTGGATGGGCTTATGTAGGACTGCCAAAAGGAAGATTTGTGGATGTAAGATTCTTCCGGAAAATATGGCATGAAGAAAGCAGCATGACATGAAGCAAAACCAAATGGAAAATTGATGGATCACTTTCTGATGAAATAAGGACATGACTAACTCATGGATGAAAGTGATGGATGGTTTGTGCCCTATGAAGAATTCCCCAAAAGATGAAGACTCTACAACAAAGAAGAAAGTCATGACATCGAAAAAGAGAGGAGTTCTTCAAGCAACTGGTTGTTCCATATCTCCACATGAGCAGTTGTTGTAGGTCCCTAGTTAAGAGGGAGCATGGAAAGAAATTTCTTACTTGGAATAAACTTGAAATTCCTAAGCCAAGAAAGAGCTTAGGTACATTCCTTTTGTAGGAATGAGTACATTCCTTTATTGGAATATGTCCTCCCTATTAGATAGGGAGAGATAGACACATCATTCTGGTATTCACCTAGGAAGACAAAATGGAGGATTGGGTAATCATTTGGCATCCAATACTCTTTAAAGATGAGATAGGGCATCCAATAGAAAAGTAGTCATGGAGGACTGATATTCTTTGAGGAGTGGGGAGTCCAAGATAAGAATAGTTCGCATGGAACACACCATGAGTACCCGAGTAGGGGATGTTCCGAGAGAGACAATGATGAGTATCTATAAATCATTGGTCTCGTCAGCATTGAGCTCAAATCTTGCGGAGAGATGGAGCTATTAGTCAAGGCCTTTCTATGTAACAATGTTGGTTGATATGATGCTATACAAATGAGTTACCAATCTGAATTCTTCTTATGAGAAATTCTTCAGATTGAGAAAGTCCAAGTACCATTATGAATACCTCACTATTTAAGAGGGAGTGTTGAAAAGTGTAACTAGGTTCGATCTTCATATTGACATGTAATTATGATTTTATGTAATGAGATATAAAGAAGAAAAATAAATTTATTGTATTGCTTGCTTCAGGGGTTTCATGAGCAAGAGATTTTATTTTTGAGTCAAGACTCCCATTGAGAGTCTTTAGGAATTATTTTTCATCTAGTCATAAAATGATAAAGTCATTGTCATGTTACACTTTGTAAAAGGTTAATCTTGTGTATGTAAAGTATCCTTCAAGACGTTGTCACTTATCCTCTTCAAGTCGACCTACAACGATGGAAGAACATGCTAGAAGAAGCCAACCTTACTACTAGTGATCATGTCAGCCTAAAGGACATGTGATGAAGTGTATATATAGCCACACTCGCCCTCACTTAGAGGTAAGCAACTTGTAAAGAATTCGATGAGGAAGTGAAAAGAAGAAGGCTACTAAACAGAAGGGCGAAGAAGTGATAAAGAGTGTTTCTTCTAGGCAAGCGAAGGAGGATTCTTCTGGGAAAGCAAAGGAGGATTCTTCTGGGTCAGCAAAGGAACAATTATTCTAGGTCAGCAAAGGAGAGATTCTTCTAGGTCAATGAAGTAGATTTTCTTCTGGGATAGTGAAAGAAGGATTCTTCTAGGGCAATGAAGGAAGGATTCTTATGGGGTACTTGTTCTGGATAACTGAGATAGAGGTCTAGAGACCAAGATTCTCTAGAGGAAGATGGTAATATCATAGAGACCGGGTTTCTCTATAGGAAGTCGAGGAGAAGCAAGTGTGTAGGATAGAGACCGATTTTCTCTTGAAGGAGTCGAGGAGAGCAGTCCAAGATCAAGAAGAAAGTCGAGAGAGGGAAGAGGCAGAACATCAAGGTTATTGACAAGGTTCTTGGGAGGATACTAGAGTCAAGAATCTTTGTCATGGTCTTGGTACTCATCAATTGAAGATCTAGAAGAAGAATTTTGATCGAGTTTTCCTCTCAAGAGATGAGAGGTTTTGGCCTTGGCTGACAAGCCTACATATTGTGTCACTTGTCTTTTATTGTGCATATTGGTAATTGTCTTGATGAAAAGAACACAATAATAACATAACAAAGAAAAGACTATAATCTAAGAAGTAAAAGTAAATCACAAGCAATTATCAAGCAGAGAAACCTTTTAACTATTTCTACCCTAGATTTCTCAACACATGGCATAATTTCTACTCTGAGAAAACAAGCAGGTTTATCGGCTTACATCCACAAGACCAATAAAGAGATTGAAAAATGGTTGATGCTCTTTCCCTACCTCTAGGTAGTAATGAAGATGGAAGTGGAGCAGAACCAGACAAGAAACCATGGAAAGGAAAAAGAAAATTAAGCTCTGATACCAATAACAACTCACGCTACTGATACGGAACCTGCCCAATCTTCAACATCTACACTAGCCCCTATTATGAAAAGAAAATCAAAATCTATGGAATTAGAGGAAGTCAAACACAGTGCTGAAGCTAGAGAAGACCAAGATGTGGATATTGAAGCCTTTGAAGAAATAGTGGAGCAATTAAATATAAAAATGAAACAAACTATTCATGAGGCTCAACCTAAAGACTTAGGAGGGCAAGCTTTAGATGTGAGGCATAGTTTCATTAAGGAGAAGTGAGTTGACATCCTCGAGAAAGAATTGAGGTTATTGCCTCTACAGGCCCAAATGGTTGAGGAAGTGGTACTAGATGAAATGGTCCCCACTGCTAAGCCAAGGTTTATTACATTTGGCAATTTTGAGACAAATACTTTTAATCTTACTACGCTACAATCCGAAGTTGATGAGAAACAACAATTTGTTGCCTCAAGGACCTCTTCCATGGCCATTAATTTAAAAAGCTATATGACTTTGATATGTTGAATAGGCATAGGCAGACTAGCGAAATTGTTGCCAGATGATTATTTTCCCCTACTAACAGCAATAGGAAGTTGCAAGCAATGTTGGAAAAGGTCTCGGAACAACTTTATATTGCACGAGTGGCCTTGAAAACCAGAGCTAACAAGATAAAGGAACTTGAAGACAAGATAATAAAACAATTTGGGCAACCCAAAGATGTTAACTCCTTTAAGAGGTTATTAGAGGAGAAACAAAAAAGGATATAGAGGGTCTAAAAGTGTTAATTTTAGTTAACAATGGTATGTTCTATGCTTAACACAATTTACTTCAATGTCTCTTATCAGCCCAATCACAATAATCACATTGATAGTAAAAGAAGATAGAACATGAAACAAAATGGAGAAGACAAGCCAAGAAGAGAGGACACAAGATTTGGCGGATGCCACAGAAAACCCCAATGTGGGAAAACCCTTTGATCAATTCTTCTTATTATTATATCATAAGTTTAGCACAGAGAGAGAGAGTACAAAAGTCAAATTGACTTGCCCAATTCAAAGTCAAAACAACCCTGTAAATTTTTGTAGCCAACTATAGTCAAACTCCAAGCCTAACTAGAAAGTTAATGATGGTCAAAACAACAGTCAAACTCCTCTTTTGAAGCTCAATCAAAGGAAGTCAAACTCGGCCTCCAGCAGTGGTCAAAGTCAACCCAAAAAAGTCACAAAAACTATGATCAAACTTGGTCAAATTGTGGTCAACCATGTGGTCAACACAGATCAAACAACCCAGAAAATCTCGATTTTTGTCCCAGTCAATGCGGCCTAGTTAAACAAAAATGTTCCTCCAAAAATCGCAGTCGAAATTGGTCAACAAGCCCTTGGTCAGCATTGGTCAAATTTGGTCAAACTTTCTGAAATTACGAAATTTGGTTATGCAATTCAACCTAGAAAAACTCATCCCTCTTACCACACGTGTGAGAGAGAGAAGTTGTCCAATGTTTGTACGAACCAATGAGAGAAGGAGAGAGAATGAATGAGTGATGAATGTGTCAAACGAGGAGGAGGGACACTTGTATTAATACAAGCCGATGAGGGTGAAGAGTCATATCTATTGGACTCCATGAGCCTACATGGTGATGAGGCTAACCTGAACAAATTGTACATGAGTGGGAATAAATTCAAAATCATACATCTGTTTGTCCGAATTAGATGATCTTTGTATCAATCTTGGTCCTCTCAAAAAGAGGAATCTAATGCAATCATCATCTCCATTGTCAAGTGAGTTGTCCCAAGGTAGAATTTGGCCCTCGTTTCCAATTTTAACACTCCCTCTCAACTAAGGAGAATTCCACCTGCCAATCCATCTAACATCATCGATCATCATGCCATCCTGTCGTCATGTATCATCTTTGTCATCTCATCTCTACTTTGTTGAACCATGAAGTAATAATGAAGAAGAATTGATCAAGAGTGAGTCACAAGACCTTACCACTCTCCACTGAAAAAAGTCAATCCAAAGGTAGAACCTCAAACTATCCCAGATAAAGTTGTTGAACACTTTGCATCTTAAGCATAGGGAGTATGGAAGTACATGATGTGTCCATCAGTAGTGTTATGGTCCCTATCCACGTTTCCCAACTCATTAGCCAAATGAGAGGTACTTCCCATGAGTCCCAAACTACGTGGGTAGGATGTATGTTGGGGCATCAGCAGGAGAAGGTGAACCACTCATCCTGCTCATATGCCATAAGAGAAGGTAAGCCACTCATCGTATGCATATGTCAATCTTAGGGGAAGGTGAACCACTCACCCTACACACGTGTCATCATATGTAGGGGAAGGTGAACCACTCACCCTACACACGTTATCATATGTAGGGGAAGGTGAGCAACTCACCCTATGGTCGCTCATAGCTCCAAGAAGAACCCCAAGCCCCCAAGAGCTTCTAGAGCTCAATGTCCAACTCAAGCGGGATCCTCATGGGAGGGTCTTTCCACGACTCCAAGACTCTCTTGGAATGTTAAGAATTTGACCCTCCCCAAGGGCTTCGTGAGGATATCTGCGACCTACTCATCAGTCTTGATGTGTTAGAGCCTTATTGGTCCATGTTGTACCATATCTCGGATAAAGTGGTACTTGATATCAATGTGCTTGGAGCGGTCATGGAACATGGGATTCTTTGAAAGGTGAATCCCACTCTAACTATCGCAGAAGATCACGGTGGTATCCAGCACATGCTCAAATAGCTCACTAAAGACCTTCCTCAATCAAATAGCTTCACAATAGGCCATACTAGCTGCAATGTATTCCGCCTCGATGGTGCTTAGTGCAATCGAATTTTTCTTCCTGCTCATCCAAGAAATTGAAGCAGATCCTAATGAGAAGCAACATCCAAACATGCTCTTACGATCCACCACATTGCCAGTCCAATCAACGTATGTATATCCATGCAGCGACAAACTCCCGAAAGTGTATCTCAGTCCATAATAGATTGTGCCTCAGAGATATCTCAAGAGATTCTTAACAACAATCCAATGTGTGTGATGAGGCTCGACCATAAATTGACTCAACATATTCACAGCGAGGCATATGTCAAGACGAGAGTTTACCAAGAACATTAGTGCCCCCACAAGTTGTCTATATTCGGAAGGATTTGCCAATTTGTGCCCAACAACACTTCCACATAGCTTCTTGAAGTTGAGTTCCATCGGAGTAGACACAAACTTGCAATCCACCATCCCACATCTCTCGAGCAACTCGGCTTTTTCCAGACCTTCGGGCCTAGGAATTAGTGCATTGGTCCTAGGTCCTTCATCTCGAACTTGGAAGCCAAATCCCTCTTGCATTGATAAATAAGAGGTTCTGCACTTGTCAAAAAGAGATCATCCACATAAAAGACCAGAATGAGAGGCATGTCATTTTCAACCTTCAAATATAGGTTAGGGTCAACTTTGCTCCTTGTAAACCCTAGCTTCATTAGATAGCTATCAATCCTCTCATACCAAGCCCTGGAGGCTTGCTTCAACCCATAGAGGGATTTCTCCAATTTGCATATGTGTGTCCTTCGACCATGTACTTTTAACCCCTCAGGTTGTTCCAAGTAGACTTCCTCCTTAAGTGAGGAATGAAAGAAAACAGTCTTAACATCCATTTGGTGTAGGCTCCATCCTTGAGAGGCAGCAAGAGAAATAATCGAACAGATAGTGGTATATCGAGCAACTGGTGCAAATATCTCATGATAGTCCACTCCTTCCTTTTGAGAGAAACCTCGAACAACAAACTTGTCCTTGTATTTTTCAGCACTCCCATCAACTCCATGTTTGATTTTGTAAAGAAATTTAGAAGTGACCACAAACTTGTCCTTGGGTTTAGGAACCACACCCTAGACATCATTCTTCATGACAGATTCGTACTCCTCATTCATCACATCCTTCCATACTTGGTGTTTCATGGCTTCTTCGAACATACATGGTTCAAATTAAACAATAGTACTCAAAAGCAGCAAGGTACCCTTGATACATGTTTGGCTTCTTACTTTCACGAAATGTCCCTCTTGGAGCAATATGTTTTTTAGCATCTTCGAGAGTGTCTTTGAGCCACAAAGGTATTTTTCTTGAGGAAGAGGGATCACTAGGAGGTGGATCAATGGGATCCATCGAGCCTTCAACATCGGGCATTAGCTCATCAGACAAAGGTCCATCCTTCTTTCCTGTAGCATCATCATTCTCTTTTCCTGAAATGGGGAGATCTTTGGCTTTCCCAAGAGCAGTGTATTCATCGAATGTAACATCATGGCTTACTTCCACATCTCGTTGACCAAGCACATAGATTCTATATGCCAATTTTCACTGTAGCCCACAAATGTTCCTTTCTTTCCACATGCTCCCAACTTGTTTCTCTTCTCTTTAGCTACATGAAAATACACGAGACAACCAAATATTCTAAAATGAGAAACATTAGGTTTCTTACCCGGGAAAACTTCTTCGGGTGTCTTGAAATTTAATGCTTGATGTGGACACCTATTTTGAACATAAATGAGAGTATTTATAGCTTCTCCCCATAAGAAATTTTGTGGGCCTAGATCATGAAGCATGGCACAAGTGGCTTCCATGATCATTCAATTCTTTCTTTCAACAACCCCATTTTTCTAAGGAGTATATGCAACATTGTCTCCCTCTTAATGCTAGCCTCTCAGAAAAAGTCATTGAATTCATTTGATTCATATTCAATTCCATTGTCGGTCCTTAATATGTTGATCTTCTTCCTTGTTTGATTCTCCACCAAGGCTTTGAAAGAACGAAACCATTTGAACACTTCATCCTTCTTCTTCAAGAAATAGATCCATGTTTTGCGAGAGAATTCATCCACAAAGATAGCATAATATAAGTATCCTCCTAATAATGTTATGGGCAACATACCAGATAAGTCAGAATGGACCAGTTGAAGAATATCAAAAGTTTGACTTTCACTTGAAGGGAATGGTCCCCTTGTAAGTTTCACAGTTGCACAACCCTGAAAAATACCTTCATGGTTATTGAAGTCGGGCATACTTGCGACCATCTTCCTTACCTCGGGTAAGGCTTTGTAATGAAGATGGGAAAATCTTTGATGCCATAATCCAAATTGAAGAGAAGTATCGAAAGACATGGCTCCCAAAGGACTTCCTCCAACTTGATAAAGACCATCAACCCTAAACTCAAGTGTAAATGCATCTTTAGGGTTTCTTTTCCAAAGACATACATTTCCATCAATGAATGCTACCTTGAAGCCTTTATCTTCCATCACAAAAATAGATAGCAGGTTCTTCAAATTAGTCACATACAATACTTCTTGTAGATGAATGGTTTGACCTTGATTCAAGTGAAGAGTGACAATACATATTCCTTTCACAGGATAGCTGGCATTATCTCCAAGTATGATTTCCAAGTTAGTCTTATTTTCAACCAAATTTGAGAGGGCCTCTTTGTACCCATTGAAGTGCCTTGAGGCTCCACTATTAATCAAGCAATGATCCAATGTATATGGAGGAGAGGTAGTAGATAAAGCGGAAATAAGATAAAATTCATTTTGTTTTTCTACAACATTACTTTTCTCATACCTGGAATTTCTTGATCTT
The DNA here is from genome assembly GCA_000404065.3 of Pinus taeda. Taxonomy (NCBI): domain Eukaryota; kingdom Viridiplantae; phylum Streptophyta; class Pinopsida; order Pinales; family Pinaceae; genus Pinus; species Pinus taeda. The sequence continues at coordinate 81,866 of APFE030419263.1, forward strand.
TTGGGAGGTTGACCATTTCCATATCGAGCAGCGGGAGCATTCCTTTTTCATTTATTGTTGAACTTGTTGTTCCTTTAATTGTGAATGCCTTTGCAATTGGTGTGGTTGTTGTTGTCATCATCCCTTGGAGTATCATTCTTGTGAGGACACTCTCTAGCATAGTGGCCAAACCTGTTGCAATTGTAGCATCTTCCTTTTCTTCCTTCTTTGAATCCCGACTTAAATCCTTAACCTTGTTTCCTTGGACCAACATTGTTCTTCCTCTTAGCATGAGTAGAGAAAGCAATAAGATCATTCCCATTTGAGGACTTATCTCTCTCCATCATCCTTGTTTTTTCTTGAGTGCATCTAGCCAATAATTCATCAAAAACATGAATCTTGTCATTGTTGAGGATGGTGGTGTTAAACACATCCCATGCTCTTGTAAGACCTCTAAGTGCAATGAAAGTAAGCTCCATGTCATCAACAACTTCTCCAAGAGATAGAAGGTCATTCTTGATTTCTGTAATCCTCATGAAGTAGGATTAAATAAACTCTCCTCTATTCATCTTGAAGTCCTTCAACTTGTTCTTGAGAAAGAGGATTTGATTTGCATTGTTTACTTTGAACATCCCAACCAACTTATCATACATCTCTTTAGATGTTTCCAAATCAGAAATATAAGCAACCAAATGATTTTGAATGGAGTCTACAATAATTTTCTTAGCTTTGACCTCACATTTCTTGTACTTTGTCTTTGCAACAGCAGGTGCATTTGAAGGAGGTTGTGCCACTCTTCCCTTTGTGTAGTCCATAACATCATTCTCTTCCAAAGTCATCTTCCATGCATGATATTCGGATTTGTCCTTGGATTTGAAGTATGATGTAGTCATCATTGAAGCTAGACCAATATTCTTGTCTAGCAACTTTCCTTAGTGATTTCTTTTCTCACACTTGATTGGGCTTTGTCTTCACCTGGGCTCTAATACCATGTTAATTTTAGTTAACAATGGTATTTTCTATGCTTAGCACAATTTACTTGAATGTTTCTTATTAGCTCAATCACAATAATCACATTGAAAATAAAAGCATATAGAACATGAAACAAAATGCAAAAGATGAGCCAAGACAATAGGACACAAGATTTGGCAGATGTCAGGGAAAAACCCCAATGTGGGGAAAACCCTTTGACCAATTCTTCTTATTATTATATCAAAAGTTGAGCAAAGAGAGAGTACAAAAGTCAAATTGACTTGCCCAATTCAAAGTCAAAACAACCCTGTAGATTTCAGCAGTCAAACTTCAGCCCTAACCAGAAAGTCAATGTTGGTCAAAACAACAAACAAACTCCTTTTAAGCTCGGTCAAAGGCAATCAAACTTGGCCTCCAACAACGGTCAAAATCAGCCCAAAATAGTCACCAAAGTTGCGATCAAACTTGCTCAACCTGTGGTCAACCCTATGGTCAAACAAGCCTACAAGCAATGCAGGTTAAACAACCCATAAAATCTCAATTTTTGTGCCAGTCAATGCGCCCTGGTCAAACATAAATTTTCCTCCAAAAATCGCAGTCAAAACTGGTCAACAAGCCCTTAATCAATGTTGGTCAAACTGTCTGAAATTTTGAAATTTTAGTTCTACAATTCAACCAAAAAAACTCATCCTTCTTGCCACATGTGAGAGAGAGAAGCTGCCCAATGTTTATACGAACTAATGAGAGGAGAGAGAATGAGCGAGTGATGAATGTGCCAAATGAGGAGGAGGGACACCTGTATTTATACAAGTCGATGAGGGTGAAGAGTCATGTTTATTGGGCTCCATGAGTCTACATGATGATGAGGCCAACATGAACAAATTGTACATGGAATAAATTCAAAATCATACTTCTGCTTGTCCGAACGAGATGATCTTTATATCAATCTTGGTCCTCTCGAAAAGAGGAATCTAATGCAATCATCATCTCCATCGTGCGAGTTGTCCCAAGGTGGAAATTGGCCCTAGTTTCCAATTTTAACGAAAAGCAATAGCTAAAATCTCAGATTATGACGCTAATGTCCTGATACAGGGTTTTGAAAAATGAGAAGAGGTTGAAAGTCAATTGCAGACAATATAGAACTCTCTTGAAGCAAAGGATAAAGAACTTAGAGATTTGCAAATCCAGATGGAAAAATTGAGGGAATAATTTGTAGCCAAAGAGAGTTTCTTAAAATAGTGGCAGAATATAAGGAGACTATTGATAAAGCACATCACTAACCGCCACGTCCAAAAATTCAAAGGAAACCAAATTATCTAAAACAAGAAGCTACTCGTAGAAATCTTCTTTTATCTTTTAAGTTATTTAAATTTTAATGTGTGTTTATTTAGGGACAAATACCATCAAACCATTATTTTTGGAAAAACTCTTATAAAAGATCATGTTTCTCGCTTAGAGGGGATCGACGACAAGGGTTATTTTTGATGTTATAAGATCTGCATGTACTTGCTACACAGATCCGTTATTGGCTGAATGACTCACTCATGCACCTTTGATGAATCCGTCATTTTCTTCTTTTACGTGTATGTTTACAGTAGTTTATGATGCTATGAATTGTTGAACTTGTTTGATTATTCAATAATGTCAAATTTATTTTCCTTACCTTCCTAATATATACTACTCAAAGTTTGGTGATTAAAGTATTTAGTTTTCAACTTGCAAGTTGAAGCTCCATGAGCATGCCTCTAGAACTTAAAATCAGTGGCTTACTAGATAATTTTTTTATTTTTTTTTATCAAATAAGAGACGGACCTTCTATTAAGCTAGATAATAATACAAATTTACAAAACGTCGCACCCATTCTGTGGGGATTCTACAATAAGCAGGGCAGGCAGAAACCGAACCATGAATTGACCCCCAAGAGAAGCCAAAAGAAATCTTGAACTCCCTGGAAGACAAGTCCCCCAGACCGGGGTACACAAAATCCACTGGCATCCAAGGATTCACGTGAAAACCCCGAATAAATCACCCAAAAATGACTTACAGACTCGACAAGAACTATAGTCTAAGTACACTACACTTTTGTTTGGGTTCGAAACAATCGAATAACTTACACGAGCGAATCATCACCGTTGATTGCTCAACTTAAAATCAATGGCCTTCATGGATATCGGGAGGATGAGAAGCATGAGGGATAAGCATCCGATGAAGGCGGTTTTCTCTCACCTCCCGTCGCTATGTGTCTTGCGAAGAGTGAAATCGGAGGCCAACATCAAAAAACCAAAAACCATTCGGACCTCGTCCGATATGCCAATTTTGATTTTGGATTCGTTGTTTCGCGGAAAAGCAATGGTGCTCTCTTGCAAAGCGATGACCGTTCAACTAGTCATGCGGGCAATTTTTGAGCTTTCCGCTTGGATTCTTTGTCAGGCACACTTTGATAAAATTGAAAAAAGGGGACAAGATCGTTGGTTCGGCCCAATAGTAAACAGGGCTTTGGAAAGCAACCCCTACCAAAATTAGTTAGAAGGGATAGGGTTCTCCATCCTCCTGCCTGTCATCTAAATCCCTTCGGTTTGTCCTATTCATCCATAGCTCCATATCTTTGGTCGCCAGATAGAGACAATCCTCCCACAGTTTACCTATAGATAACGAATCCCAGGCATGCCGAGAATCCCTGTCCCTATTGGTGACTCCTCTGTTCGCCAACCGATCCGCTATCATGTTTACTTTCCTTTTCACATGGACAAAACTTACAGTTTTAAGGGTTTGCAGGTGGGAGTGAATACGGTGAAAGACCTGCAAGAGCCTCCAATGCTTCGATACTTTATTTGGAGAAGTGCCATTACATATTTTCTTGGTCGCTCTAATGATCAACTCCGAATCTGCTTCAGTGATAACATTATGTAAATTGGACTCCACCAGGATTTCCAAGCATTTTTCTAATTCCAGGAGTTCAGCCATGTTATTAGTGGCCTTCCCCAAGTGGCCATGGAAGATTCTCAATGTTCGCCCCTAATCATTTCTTATGGCACCCCCAAAGCTTGCTAATCCTGGGTTTCCCTTAAAAGCTCCATCGATGTTAACCTTGAAGAAACCATGGGGAGGGGGCTTCCAAATGCTAGCCTCTTAATTTATTAGGCTCACTCCCATTGTTGTTCATTGAGGAATTATGTATCGGACACCCAAATGAAGAAGAATATTTTCCTCTTGAGGCAGAGGAGGATCCTTAGGAAGTGTCCTCAATAAGCTTCTTACTGTGTCTTTAAGTTGCTTTAGAATTTGATCAATTATGTGATGGGGCTCGCTTGTTTTGTTTTTGAAGATCCATCTGTTGCGCTCTTTCCAAACATTCCACATGACAAAACTTGGAACCAGAGTCCAGGCCATATTAATGGTCTCATTTCCTGATAATTTCTTCCTCCAGTTTTTTAAAGTATTGGATATATTGAGAATGTCCCTATCAATTTGTCTGAAAATTGAGGCCACCCAGTCCCACACCCTAGATGTGAAAGGGCAGATGTTGAGGAGGTGTTCAATCGTTTCCTCATGTGAGCTACAGAGGTGAAATGGAGGGGCCAATGAAGCCTTTCTTAAGGATATTCTCTCAGGTTAAGATCTTCCTTTGATGCACAAGCCAAATGAATAACTTTATTTTCATTCAGTGTGGGTTTTGCCAAAGTTTCTTCTAGACTAGGTCAGTATTCACAAAGTTGAATCCAGTAACTTCCTGTTTAGCCTCTTTGAGGTGAAAGTTTCCTTCATTGTTCTTCCCCATCTTAATTGGTCAGGTGAGGATGTAACCAAAATCCTTCTATGCTCTAGGTCCTGGGTGGGAGCATCTACTTTGGCCTTTAGAGTACTCTCATCACTGTAACTTAGATCCTTCTATTTCCTCCATTTTCCATTGTTCCTTTCCTAGTCCCAGAAATCTTTTACCAAAAACCAACCTTTGTTATCTGTGTCCCTCTTGAGATCTGCTAAGTCATCCTTATATAGGTTGGGTTCCTGTTGCCATCTATCCTCCCAAAATCAGGCAAGATCCCCTGCTCGAATTTCCCAGAAACAGTGTTGCTGAACAATGCTTTTATTCTCCCATGTCAGGTTCCAAATGTGGGAGCCCCTAATTTTCCCTGTCATTCTAATATGATCCTTCTCCTGCCAATACTTGGCATATTTTTGTTTCCAGAGCTTAGCCTAGGGGGCATTCGACTCCTTGATCCATCTCCACCAAAGTTTAGCTCCCAAAACTTTGCTAAGAGTCTCAAGATCATACAGCCCCAAGCCACCATGGCTTTTGGGCTTGCAAATCTTGTCCCAGGAAACTAAAGCCCACTTCTTTTTCTCTTCCCCTCTGCCCCATAGAAAGTCCCTTTGAATGCCCCGTAGCTGCTGCTTAATGCTTTGAGGAGCAGGAAGAGCTGAAAACATGAAAGTGAGAATAGCCTGCAAGACCGCCTATGTGAGCACAAGGCGCCCTGCTAAGTTTAATGACCTGCATGTCCATTTCCTGACCTTGTCTTGAAGTTTATTTAATATTGGTTCCCACACTTTATTGCTTAAATATTTGTCAGTAAGAGGAATGCCAAGATATTTAGAGGGTAATTGTTCCCTTTGAAAACCAAGAATTCTAGTAATGTTTCTCTGAATGGAAATATTAGTCTTAAAGAAAATTGTCTAAGATATTTTTTTTATTGTTGTGGCTTCCTTGACTGTGGGTATGCCCTGCAGCATTGTATCATCCACAAATGTTGACGAGTGTTTGCCTCTCCATCCGAGGTGAGCTTGATACTCTGGATTCGACCTTCAGTATTCGCCATTTTGATCGCCCTGCCTAGCCCTTCCATCATGAGGACAAAGAGGAAAGGTGAGAGTGGATCTCCCTGTCTGAGTCCTCTAGAGGGAGTGAAGGTTCTTGATGGAGCTCCATTAAGCAATATGGAAAAACTAGTTGTTGTAACTAATGCCATAACCCATCTTATCCAATTTTGGTCAAAGCCATATGCTTTTAGAATTGCTCTTATGTAAGACCAGCGTAGTTTGTCATAGGCTTTCGCTAGGTCCAACTGAATGATCATACCTACTTGTTTGTTGCTTTTGAGGGAGTGGACCACCTCTTGTGCTTGGATGATATTGTTGAGAATTTGTCTTCCTTCCACATACCCTGTTTGCTCTTCTGAAATAAGATACGGTAGAAGGGGGTTGATTCTATTGGCTTTGGATATTATTTCATATACCACATTACATAAGGCTATGGGTCGAAAACCCTCCGGCGTCATGGCATCATGGCATTTTCCTACTTAGGAAATAGAGCTATGAAGGAAACATTAAGAGCCTTTAGAACCTTTTTGGATTGTCTAGAGTCTTTCACAACCTCAAGGATATCTTGTTCGACTGTTTCCCAATAGGGTTTGAATTTCTCTTATGTAAGACCAGCTTAGTTTGTCATAGACTTTCGCTAGGTCCAACTAAATGATCATACCTGCTTGTTTGTTGCTTTTGAGGGAGTGGACCACCTCATGTGCTTGGATGATATTGTTGAGAATTTGTCTTCCTTCCACATACTATGTTTGCTCTTCCAAAATAAGATACAGTAGAAGGGGCTTGATTCTGTTGGCTATCACTTTGGATATTATTTTATATACCACATTACATAAGGCTATGGGTCGAAAACCCTCCGGCCTCATGGCATTTTCCTGCTTAGGAATTAGAGCTATGAAGGAAACATTAAGAGCCTTTAGAACCCTTTTGGATTGTCTAGAGTCTTCCACAACCTCAAGGATATCCTGTTTGACTATTTCCCAGTAGGCTTTGAAGAAGTCTACATTGAAACCATTCGAGCATGGTGCTTTTCCACTTTGCATTTCGTTAATCACCTCATTGACCTCCTCTTCTGATACTGGCCTATTAATATTGTGGTTGTCCTTTCTGGTAACCAGCTTGGGGATACTCTGGGTGAAAAAGACAATGAACCTAGATCTATCCTCCATTAGTTCCTTAGCAATATTGAAGAAGTGTTGTACAAGGATCGATTCCATATCTTTGTGAGAGACAAGCCCAATGCCTTGACAATATTTGATTTTTGTGATTCTAATGTGTGCTCTATGAGCCATAGTGGATCTCTGAAAAAACTTTGTATTTCTTTCTCCCTCTTTGATCCATTGAATCCTAGATTTCTGCCTCCAGAAAATTTCCTCTTGTGAGCATCAATCCTCCCATTCTTCCTACAAAGAGTCAGTTAGTTTTTGCCTCTCTTCGTGAATCCTTCTGTAATATGATCTGATTGATTTCCTGGAGCTTTTGTTTAGTTTCTCTTTTGGCCTTGAAGATATCACCAAATTCATTTATGTTCCAGGCTTTGAGTTTGGATTTAATGTGTTTAAGTCTCTGCTGGAGCAGGAACATTTTAGTGCCCGGAATATTCAACTCCTCTCTCCACCATGTATCAATGTTGTTGGTGAATTTAGGGTGTGAGAGCCAGGCATTTCCAAACCTGAAAGGTCTGTTTCTCGGAGTTCCAATGAAGGTAGCCTCCTGCTGCACTGGCCAATGATCCGAGCCACCAAAAGGCAGAATGGACGCTGTCATGGCAGGTCCTGTGAGGAGGAGGTCCTCTGAAACAATAAATCTATCAAGTTTGGAAGCCACTTGAGAAATCCCTCCCCTTTTATTCTTCCATGTGAAGGTTCCATTCATTATTTCAGTGTCCACAAGTCCCATATTCATAATGAAGTTCTCAAAGGCTATGGAATCTCTACCCACCTGTCTAGTGCCTCCTTTTTTCTTTGAAAGAGATCTTATCATATTGAAATCTCCTGCTACTATCCAGGGTATATTGGAATGTCTTGCTCTTAGATCCTCCAGGGAGGTGAGAAGCTTGAGTTTATCTGCTTGTTGCTGAGGTCCATAAACATTTGTAATCATATATATTTCCTTGTCACCTACAGGTTGACATACTAAAGACAAATAGTTCCTTGATGCTTCAGCATCTAGGATTCCAAATTTTTGTGGATCCCATAGTGTAAGAATCCCCCCCCCACCGATTTATTTTCCTTAACCTCTAAATACTCATACTTGGATAACCACTTTTTATGAATATCTCTTATTTTATCCATTGAACATTTTGTTTCCTGAATAAAAATCATATCTGGTTTTTCTTCTTTTATTCTAGAAATTAGATTTCTTTATTTCCTTCTACTCCATATTCCCCTTATATTTCAGGTTGTGAGCTTCATTAAGAAAGGTTAGTAAAAGAATAGTTGCTGAGATCTTTCATCTTACCTGAGTTGATCAATAATTTTCCAGATTCGTTTAACAACTCATTCTATCTTTTTCTTCCTCTTTTCCTTCTTGAGTTCTTTGGAGATTGAGCTTGTGAAGTCTCCATCATTCTGACTCCACTTGGCTCCTGGCTATCATGGTTTCTTTTGACACCAGTTCCTTCGATTGTGACCTCCATATAAATAGTTATTGTACTCTGTCATAATCTTCTTTTGGCAGGGAGTCCACTCCTGTGTGTTTTCCTTGTTCCAGAAATTTCTCTAGGTCTATATTTTCTCTTTCTAGAATCTCTTGTAGTTCTTGGTCCTCCGTGCCTGCTTCACTTGGAGTCATCTCATGGTCCTTACTAACCTCCATGCAGTGTGGTAGATCATCCGTTTGCTAGTTGTTTACTGTGATGTCCTCCATTTCAGCTTCCTTGTCCTACTCCTTGGTTCCATTCTCTGTGTCTTAGATTGTTTCCTTGTTCTCCTCTGCTTCCTCTAGGATTATAAAACTGTTGTGTCTTGTGTGTTGGTCCTCACTGTTCTTGTGGGTATGTTTACTCCCTTTCCCTTTGCCTCCAACCTTGGTGAAACCCTCGCGGACTCTATCCATAGTAGTTTTCCCATTGCCTTCCATATGGTTTGTCAGACAGTTTCTGAACAAATGCCCATGTTCATGACATTACGACACCTAAATGGTATGTGCTCATAGTCCACAATCTGCACCCACTCTTCATCATATACTTCTAAATTATTGCTTCTGGAAGGGGATAGGTCCATTTCCACACATATTCAGGCGAAGGAAGTGTATTTTTATTTCAGGTTTGCCTCTGAGATCTTTAGAAAATGCCCCAGCTTGTTGCCGATAGTTTTCAAAGATTCTGGTAGCCAATAATCCAAAGGAAGGGAGTATAGTCTAATCCAAACCGGAACTGATGTGAATGTTTCACGTTCCGAAACAAAGTTCACCATCCATGGCCGCATGTAGAGTCCTGCTACAGCATAGAAATAAGACCCCCCTTCAAACACTCTATCTTTGTCCTCTAGGCTTGTGAACACCACCGTGAAAAAGCCCTTAGAGCTAAATGTAAATGTATTTCTCCTTTTGGCTTCCAATGGCTTTGTATCCAGACATGTAATGCCTTCTCGTTGGCCATAGACCCATGAACTTGCATATGATCGCATGTTCTGTCATATGATCCCTATGCGCTTGTATCCTTGGGTCATTCAATATAACCCGGAGAATAATACTCGAATTGGGCTTACATACTCCCATGTTGCTTGTGGGAGTCGTTTTTTTTTCTGCTGCCTTCATTCTCTTGTTCTTTACTTGTTCCCTGTTGATCCCCTTCCTGATCCTAAAATTCGTTTCTTCCAAAAGTTCCTTTGCCTCTTGCTTCTAAAACCTTTTCCAACGGTTTTTTGAAATGCTTCCTTCCTTCGTTCTTGTGTCCTTCCGTCACTGCCTGACTATAGGAGGAAGTGGTGCTCCCCCCTGCATGTCCTACGATGGTACCCTAAGCAAAACCCTATCGCCAACTCCAACCCTATTTTCAGTTGCAGAGCGAAAAACCCCTTGTAAAGTTAATTCAAAATGTGAGCGGGCTTGGCTCAGGGAAGTCACTCCTCACTTACTAGATAAATTTTAATTGTTGTGTGTTTATCGTGATTTTACAATTATGTTAGTTTTATGTATTTATGAAACAAGTCTTACTTCGAATTGATTTGACTCATTCTCTTTAATTTGAAGCAAATCGTTAGTGATACTCTTGTTTTGATATATATACTATTAACTCAAAGTTTATTACTACATTAATTTGAGAATTGTGAAATGACTATACTTGTTGTAGTGCCTCCTATGATTTTGTTTGCTTAGAACAATAACTTGAATCTTAAGCTCGTAAGTTATTTTGATATTCTTCTTGTGTAAATTTTTCTCTATCTTTAATCGTTATGTGGTTCTTTACATTCATTCCTAATGCATCAAATGTGACATTAAGTCAATGGTGGTTTTATTTTAAGGAACTACAACTTTTGTCTATAGATTTTAATTACTACAACTTTCCTTCTCTATCAGTAGTTGGTTGAATTCTATTTTCTTATTGGAAATTTATATAATTATAATCAGGGAATACCCCCTGTGGTGTACGGAAGACCAACTCGAAGCACCTAGAGCGGGAGGACAAGGTCATCGTCAAATGTGTCCTTAAACGATCTTTGCGTGAACAATTTGGGAACCAACAGCACGAAAGATGATAATAAAAAAATACATATGAATCTCTTGGACCCCTCGTGTTACTCATTGTCTTGACTTCTTGTTGCATGATTTAACAAAGTCTCCATGGCTTAATGAGGTTGTTCGAAAGGGAAAACAAATTTCCAACTTCATATTTAACCATCGACTCACATTGGTCTTGAATAGAAAGCAAGCATCAACTCACGTTGGGCTTATATGTAGCACTGTGTGGGAAACTTCTCACCTTAAAGTGAAGGAGTTGGAACAAATCAATTTTGGAAATGCTTTTTGGGAAAACTCCATGAAAGTTCTCAAGATTTGTTAACCAATCATTGATATGCTTCGCATGGTCAATGGCAAGACCCCTTCTATGGGTTTTGTTTATGAGGGCATGGATCTTTGTAAAGAAGCTATTGCAAAATCCTTCAACAACGTGAAAAATGAATACATGGAAATATGTGAGGTAATAGATGAAGGGTTGAAGAAGTTGCATAACACTTTGCACACATAGGCTTATTATTGGGATCCTAGATTATTTGGGATAAAAAGAAATAATGATTTAAAAGTCATGAGTGGCCTTTATGCAGGAATTGAGTAGTTGACTCCAAATCTAGAAGAGATTAGGAAGCTTCAAGAGCAATTTCGAGCTTGTTGGTCAGAAGAGGGGATATTTGGCAACATTTATGTCACACAAGATGAGCCAAATACTCCTTCAAGGAAATGGTGGGAGCTTTCTAGATCACAAACACCTAAATTGCAACGTTTTGTAATTTGGGTTTTGAGCCAAGGATCAAGTACCTCTACTTCTGAAAGGACTTGAAGTAACTTTAAACACATCAATCAAAGAAAAGAAAGCAATTACTATCTACAAGGTTGGAAGACCTAGTTATGTTTGCAATAATTTACAATTTCGTTTCGAGTAATGTGATGAAAGATACATCTAGCTCTCCTCAACCATGCTTTGAGGCTACTCAAAGTGCATAAGAAGATGATCTTGGTAGTGATGGTGATTCAACAGAGGAGACTATTGATGATAGAGTTCCACTTATTGATGAGTTTGATGAACACACTTCTGGTGCCTTTACTAGGCACAGTCCATGTGCTCTTAATGATTTAGAGTTTTTTTATGTTAAATTTTGTAAAACAAGTACAAGGATTATAAGTGTTTGATATTATAACTATTTGACGTTATGGACTTCTTTTTAAGTTTTGAAATTTGATGAATATGTTCTATTTTATGTTCATTTATTTCTTTATGTGTGTTGATACTCATTTCTTATTCTCAAAATGTATGTCGAACCTTTTCAGAAAATTCGAACCCAAATCAAACTTAATTGTTGTCGAACCTGAACCATGTGACTTAGACCCTAGAAAATTGTTTGTACAACTCTAAAATGGGACCTACCAAAAACTTTCAACATGGAGACAAAAGAAGGAAAGCTCAGTGAGAGCCACACACACACAAAAGGAACAAAACGCGTATGCAAGCTCGTGCAATGCATAGATAGCTAAGTACATTTGTACATCTATACGATTTCCCTATAATAAACTAAAGAACTACTCAATAACAAATAGTTTGTTTTGGCCCAAAGAAAACCTTTTGGAGCAATTGAATCCAAAAAATAGTATGCTTGCAAACAAAAAAAAATCTCAAACCACCACACACCCCCCCCCCTCCCCCCCCCCCCGCCACCCCCACCACACCCCTCAAGAAAATTCTACGTAACAACAGTAAACTTCGTTCGTACACAACGATACAAATTTTGTACTAGGTCTTACAATGCATCAACTTGAAAGTGGAAGGTCCCTTGTTTAAAAGAAATCATTGAAAACAGACCCTAAAACAAAAGACATAAGCTTTGGAAAAACAACTAGGCTCAGTGAAAAAAATAAGCCTCATAAAAACCAAATCTAAAAGTGCCAAAAAAACATTAGGTTAAAAAAATTTACCAACGCTAGCTTATGCAAACTAAATAAAAAAATTAGCAAACCAAAGTCGAAATTTCAACACTCAATCCTAGCTAACTTCATTGTTTCTAAGCCAACGATGAAGTCAAAATTTGGAAAATACAACATTGAGTGAAGGTTCCCAGATCTAGAAAGAAGCCTTAATGGCTACTATATTTGACATCACAATTACGAAATAATAAACACTCAAAAAATTGATAAACAAGTTACGAAAAATTTATTCCGTGAAGGATATAGAAAATATTTACCAATTTTGATAACATGTTAGAATATTGAGAGTATGAAATAATTATAAAACAATAGAAAACACCATAGAGCTTTAGTAATCTAATCTCATGTGCATAATAACAATACTTAATCAATAAAAAATAAAAAATAAAATAAAAAGACAAGAAACAAAAGAACAAACACACATAATTAACATGGTAAAACCCTGATTAAGAAAATGCCCACGGGAAAGTAATGGTGTCTTTATTATCTTCGGAAATCTCCAATCTTGAGCACCTCCACAAATACTCCACCCATTTATAAAGATATCACTTTGATATTCAATTGTGTTATCTCATGGGGCTCCCTAACCTTTATTAAATACCAAAAGATGTAAAGGAATTGCATCCCAATAATACATTAATATAATGTAATTTTATCTCTGTATAGAATAAATAATTACAAAGGCATTTTACTCCATGATGAATGTAAAATATACCTCATTGACATAAGATTAAATATTTTCATGATGAATGTAAACTGTACCTCGTTGACATAAGAATAAATATTTTTCCGATGTAACCTAGATATTATTACCTTCCAAAAGAACTCATTCCAACAGTAATATTGTTGGCATTGCTGCCAATCAATATGATCACAATAAACCAAAATTGCATGTATATTTTACTATTTGTATTGCCATTCAAGTGATTTGTGGTTTATGGTTTTAAGCCTACAACAACTTCTTTGACTAGTTGTTTCTTGTATTGTGTTGTGTATTTAAAGGAATAACCAATAGTTGGGTATAAAAGAATTTATCAATTACAATGGACATAAATACTTTTTACTAAAAAATAAAAATCATAAACATATATAGGTGCATTGTACTCATGTAATTGGGATAAACTAGCCCAAATCCATTAGAATATGCAGACATGTGGATCAAATTCTTTAAGTGCAAACCTTGTTTAGAGTACATAAATTCAAGGAAAGTTTTGCACCTCAAGGAACTCTATCGCTCTCAATGATTGATGATCCGAAGTTAAGATGAATCCACATTGGTTATTATTTATTTTCTTTCTCTATTTTGATATACATTAGTGTTACAAACATGACACATCTCCCTATGTTATACAAAGCACCTCTCAGCACACTAGTTCAACACAAAGTGAAACTTGTATGGATGACTTCAACCTTATAGTAATTGAGAATAAAGCAATATAAAAGACAGTTGCAGGTTGCAAAGACCACAGATGAGAGCAAGACATGCAATGGCGCAAAGCTTTTATAGAAAAGATGAAAACTTGTTTCAAAATAAAAGTGTACTTCACTTTAAAGACAAAAACCCAATTCATAATACTAACAAACAAAATTTGAACACAATAAATTTACTTTTGCACTCTATGACTCAACTTCAACACATTTTTTGCAAACCAAATTTTTATCAAGAAAATGCTTTCAGATACTACACAAATCCAACTCTTTGGAATAGAAAGTTGAAGAGACAAAAATGTAAGAGTGACCAACTTCTTTTGGGATGTACAAGATACTAGAGCACTGGACTAACTAATAGCAGGGCTCCGATTAACTTCACATGGGCAATGAAATAGACTTAGACACAAGGCATTAAAAAAAGGACCACAAGGATTGTTACGAGTTCCGAAATGACTGACAATGCTAGAGAAATAACCTAAACGTATTCACTCAAGTTGGTACTTCACAGTGGATGTCCTAAGCAGGGCCCCAATTTGAAAAGGAATTGACAGCCAAATCCATTGCACCTTTACCACATTAAATAAACAAAAAAATATGCAATAGTAATTATTAGCCTTTCTTCATAAGCAATACACGGACAACGGATTATTTCGCATAGCAATTGTGGCTTCCCTGCCCTGGCTTATATGCTGCCCCAAATGACAATATGCTTTGTACGTGGGAGTTTTATTAGTAGATAGTGGCTCCTTGGTCGTGGCTTATATGTTGCCCATTTTCGTAATATACTTTGCAATTAGAGTTTTGTTAATTAAAAATATAAAGATATTTTTGAAGAAAGTACATACGTGGATATGAAATTTGTTGCTTCATGAACAGAAAAATATCCCAATAATCACTTTCATTAGTCTTCATCAGCTTCAAGAACAATCGCTCAAGTTGGATGTAAACGATAACTCCACCCCTTTACTTTCATAACGCACAACTTATTAATAAATCCATGAGAAGACTCAAAACTGCCTCTTCCACTTGTATCATCTCACAACTTCTATTTCGTGAACAGAAAATACTGCAACACTAACAAAATTGATCCCAAAATACAAAATTCTACAACAATTGCCTTCCATAAAACTATTTACCAAAAGAAAGTCCTTTAAAGCTGCAGCCCATTAACTAGACCTTGGATTCACATGCCACTAGAAGTTTAATCTCGAAATTAGAACAATCCAGACTTATCCATGACTAAACAATTTTCTGCCATAGAGTTCAGTAAGCACAGACCCCAAAAATCATAGCGTTTCAACAAAAGTACTTATACTGGTAGCCCTCTGATAACAAAACAACCACCATCCTCTGACAGATATCCTTTCACCAACAATGTACATACAAGACACATTGAGCCTCAGAGAAACCCTTCTCTGCCACAGCCAAACACATATTAAAGAACCAAGTGGACAAAAATAACACACCAATGGAACTCATAGTGATAACACTGCAACAATACAACAAAGATTCAAAGTGCTTGACACAAGCAGAAGTGGCAAAAAGCATCAAAAAGTCATCATGCAGTCAAGAGACAAACATGAGTTGGAAGTAACTTTGTTGAACCCCCAACCTCCAAACTGCACTTTAAGCAACTGAACTAAACACCCATACATAACTCACAATATTCATGCCACAGATTTTGTCCATCTTTATATCCTCTCGACACTTCTCTTCACTGAAACAACCAAGTGACTTCAAAAATTCTGTTAAAAGGCAGTTATCAAAGGATAAAGAGGTCCCTCTCTGCAGACCCTAATAAGGTATTACAGAAAAAGTTTGTGTTTACAGCAGCACTAGGAAAAAATTTATCTGTGGATTAATCAAGTCCCTTAATACGGCCAAGGTGGGAATGAACCGTTGTATTTCAATCTGACAAACATGTGGGGAAAGCAGAGAAATGTGGCAATTCAAAACCACTTGCATGGGGAGAAACTTCGATGTGGACTTTCAGAAAATAATAAAAGCAACAGTGGCAATGAGACTGTGGGCTTAAGTGTACATCACTATGCAAGCCTTCTAAGCATCTTCTTTCTAAAATGCAAACTATAAAATTTGAAATCTAAGGTCGCCTTTTATTTTGAAAACAAAAGAGTTGGATTCAACATTCCCCACAAAGAGAGGCCAAGTAAGCCTACTTCCATGTTAGGCAGGTAAAAAAATAATCTCCGGGAGAGGTTTCCAAAACTGGGGAGGCCTTTTGAGCTCTTATTCCCATGCATGGCTAGATTGTGAACAGTAAATAGAACATGATGCCTCCCATTTGCAATAAAGATAATAGCTTGAAGCTTCATAAAACATTCCCAGGGCACAGTCTATTCAAAATGCATCTTATTTGTGTTAGCACTATCTGGAAGAAACCTAACTAGAAGAATGATAACTAGATTTCGACACCACAATGCTTTCTGAAATCTAGCAACCAAATATTTCATTTGAATAAAGATTAAATTGAAAATGGGGGCTTCTAACAAAAGATGTAAGATTAAAGTCCATTTATAAAATCAGAGGCACTAAAATCCTATGTTACAGGTTAGTTAGCCCTTTGTCAGAGCCTGGCAGTTAATGATAAGACTCCATGAAACATGTATCTAATGGACCTTACATATTATTTGTCAAAAAGTAAAATATTGAGGCATGTTTTTCGAAGTATATTGAATCAGAATAAGCATATCTGTGATCATTTTACACAAGGGACAAATAGTTGTTGATTAGAACAATTGGCAAGGATCTTCAGGCCACAAAAAGAATCACAGGAATCTCATTCTTACAGAGTAGGTACAGGGCAACCTTTAATCATGAGCTCAAACTTCAAACAGATTGAACTTAAGGGAATTTATGGCCTGTCAGGCTTATCGGATTAAATAAAGATTGAACAGAGAGGACACTGTGCTCATGAGAAGGGTACCATCAGATCGTGATTTATCAAATCATAATGTCTTCATAAAAATGTACAAATGAAGAGCAGAAAGATGTTACATAACGTCTTCCTGTTTATTCATTGTTAATTGTAAAGTACTTAAATACTATGTATTTATGTAAATTAAATGCTAATTACTAATAATTCTAGTAGCATCCTCTCTTAATGGCCACTCTGGAAAATACACCAAGATTCTCCAAATTTGGAAAACTTATCTAAAAACCAAGCGGCTTGGTGAAGAAGTCTACAGTCTGCCCTTGTGTTCTACAATATTGAAGTTCAACATCATCTTCTGAGAGTTGTCTGATGAAGTGACACTGTACACCATTGTGTTTGGTGCAATCATGAATTGACACAGAAAAGAAATGTTAGCATGGTTTGTTCAAGCATCAAATCTCCAGCCATTCTTCTAAGTCAAACTACCGCACATTCTCCTCTCACTGCTGCCATATCCATGCCTCAATAGAAGAAAGCAAAACAACATCTTGTTTCTTGCTAACCCATGAATCAGCAATTAAAATAAATACTACTTGATTTCCAATCATCCACTGATCTTGCCCAATAGGAATCCATATAACCAGTCAACTAAAGTGCAGCACTTTTCACCATATAATAATGCAAAATCCATTGACCCTTTAACATATCTCAAAACCCTTTTCATTGTTTCCCAATGTTCCACTTTAGTGTTTATCATATATCTAGATACGAAGCTGACTGCAAAACTAGGCTCTGGCCTAGTGGCTGAAGAATAAATCAAACATCCGACCAATTCCCTGTAAATCAACTTATTTATTGTTTGAGTCAACTTTAGCATAAATTTCCAGCCCTTTCTCCATAAATGTAGATGAATTTTAACAATCCATCATTTGTATTTGCCTACCAGACCTTTGGCATTATTAGTTTGTGAAACAAAAACACATTTGTTATTCTGCCAAACTTAAGCAATAATATACAGGGCCTAAATCTGCCATATCAAAAGCGCAAGATAGTTCAGATTTTACCTTAGTAATTGTTTTGACCTCACTAATTTTGATAGTAATGTCATCTACATATATCATCAATATTACCACATCACCATCCTTGCTTTTGAGGTAAAAACTGGAATAAAAAAAGCTTCTTCTGAATCCATTATCCTACAAATGTTTAACAATCTTTATGTACGAAGCTCTTGGTCAATGTTAAAAGCCATAAAGAGACTTAACCAATCTACATACCATGTGTTCCTTTTCAACGACTTGAAAACGTTCAGGTTGATACATAGAAATCTCTTCCTTCAAATGACCCATTGAGGAAACCACTCTTGACATCCATTCAATAAATAGTTGAGCCACAATGAGCAGCAAAAGCTAGAACTAACCTGATCTTGACCAACTTTACAGTAGAAGTGAATATCTCCTCATAGTCTATCCCTTCCCGCTGATCAAAGCACTTCAAACCAACAGCGCTTTGTGCTTGTCAAGTGTACCATCTGTCATGTAATTGACGTTGATTTCTGTAGCATCGGATGTGCTCTAGCCTCGAGATTTTGCAGAGAGGCTAAGACATACGAATTCTCCAAGACCCAGAAATCATTTGGGAAATTCCACCTAGAGATGGTTTAATTAAATAATTAATCATTTTTAATGTATTCCTAAGTCTAAACAAACGAAATGTGATTAATTAAAGGGTATTAATTAAATCTGGTGTGAATCTTCTAGAAGAAGACGAGGATCAACTCCTAGTTAATCTTAGCCTTTGATTATGTTTTAATCTTGGTTGCTGGTGCTCCAACGAGAGATCATAAAAGCTTGATGGGCACTTGGAGTACACACCATGATAGTGAGATCTAGAGATCGAATTTCTCAAGAGTAGCAGCACTGAGTTGTCGAAGAGAGATTGAGAGATTTTCTTGCAGTGATGGGCAAGGATAGTAGACCGGAGGAGCATTTTCCAGTTTCCGAGAGTCCAATGCAGAGAAGGCAACGAGAGGTTCAGAGAGGCAACACAGTGCCATGCAGAGGCAACACAAAGCTTCAGAGGGACTCTATTTTTGTTGGGAGCAGTCGAGATCTAGAGCCGAAAGTCGGGGTGTGAGACCGGAGGGCCAGAGGGTCGAAATTCCAGACAACAATAGATCAACTGGAAGGGTGACACAGTTCCTAGAAGTTGTGACACAGATTTGCGTAGGCTGATGCAGAGACTACGCAGAGGCAGCGTGGGGCTAGCTATTCAGAGCCTGGATCAAATTCAGATCGTCAATGACAATGTGAGAATATTTCTCACTACCTCTTTGCTAGTTTATTCTCTGTATCGGATTTCCAGTTTGGGCATCTAATGCTTTGTACTCAGATTACCACTGCATAATACTCAGATTACCACTGCATAATAATAAAACCCTCAGCTGCCAAACCTATTTTCCCAAGTTGGGTTTTTCCGGGGACATTGGTCCAAAAACAACAGTGTAATTGTGTGTGTGTTTATTTCTCTCTTGTGCAGTATTTTGTTTCCGCTGTATTTTATATTTTGAAGGCTGCAGTAGATTTTATTTCAATGTTCACTGTGTAATACAATAAATAACTTGATTCAGAGATTAACAAGTAGGAGAAATTTAATCAGTTGTTGCAATAGGAATTCGGGGTTAGCCGAATTTTCATATGGTATCAGAGCACAGATCGTAAGTTGGACAGCTCAGTGCAAAAGGAAGGAGGCAGTTCAAATTTCTGCTTAGGCAACCAGAAGGGTCAGTTTTTGGTGGGAATTTTACTTCTCTGAGTGAGTCGATAGAGAATAAAATTTTCCAAATCGAAGAGTGCCAGAGGCAAAGGGAGTAGCAACAATTTACTTGCAGAGCAAATCTTCAGTGGGGATGCAAAATTTTGCTAGTGCAAATAGCGTCAAGAGGAAGGAAGAGCACACACTAAGGGAATTCTTTCCTCAGGGAACTTCCAGCCAGGAAGTTTGATTTTTCCTAGCAAAGCAGCAATAGTTGTGTGGGATTTCTCACTCCAGAAGGGAGTGCGAATAGTTGGGCAGCAGCTGCGCAAAAGAGAAGAGGAGGAATTCAACTTTTTCAAAGAGATGGCATCAACTGGGTTGAGAGATCAAGATCGGTTGGATGGAACTTCCAACTATGTGATCTGGAAGGCTAGAATTTCCTGCCTTCTAGATGAGCATGATCTCAAAACTTATATCAATAGTGTGGTAGTTGTACCCATAGATGCAAATCCACTTAAGAAGTACAAGAAGGAGATGGCAAGAGCTAAGAGGTTGATTCTCGATGGGGTTCGAGATCACGTGTTATCTCACATAGCTGGCAAAGATATTGCCCGACATATGTGGGAGGAACTAGCTATGTTGTACGAAGGATCTTCCGAGCAACGGAAGATGTATTTTAAGAAGTTGAGATGTGTGAGGATGCAAAAGGGAGAGCGTATAGACCCCTTCCTTACTAGGCTTCAGGATGTTCGGGATCAGCTAGCTTCAGCAGGGACAGCACCCAGCCTACAGAGTTTGTATGATTAGCTCTGAACAGTGCTTCCGAAGAATGGCAAGTTTTTGTCAAGAGTATCCTGGGCAGAGAAAAACTGCCAGATTGGGAATGTGTGTGGGTTGATCTACAGCAGGAGTAGATAAGGCAAGATCAGGTGAAGAGCACATCAGTGTTGCTCTAGCAGCAACAATGTGACGAAGCAAGTAAAGGAGGAGGAGGACGTGGCCCTCGCATCTAAGGGGCAGTAGGAGTAACGCAGGAGTAAAGACATTTCCAAGATCAATTGCTTCAGGTGTGGTGAGCTTCGCCACCACAACACTCAATGTCCTCCTAGAAAGAAGGGCAAGGTGGAGAAGCCAGATCAACAAGATGCATCAGTTGAGATCGACAAGCTATCCTCTAGATTGGAGGAAGAGTTTGCCATGATCGCCGAGATGCCTCCAGGGGTGAGGTGGGGTGATCTGGAACTGTAGCCCCAAAGAGCTATAGGATGGGCAGGATTCTTGAGGAGGTCCACCTCTTGAATCAATAACTTGTTACGGAGCCCATAGTCAGTAGTAGCAGGATGGACCAGTGTCAGTGCAGTCAAGTGCCAGAGTGACAAATGCAGTGGCTAGTAGTGGTATGAGACTGAGCAGCGCAGAGCAGAGTTGGCAGCAGTGCAAATGGCACAGTGCAAAGTCAACGGCAGCACAGTAACTTCAGTGACAGCACAGAGGTTAGCAGCAATCAGAACTTGGACAACGAATGCATCAAACTTACCACAATTGGTTCAATATTTTGGATGCTTTTCCATTGCAGTTGTTACAGTTGCAACAACAACAGTTGGAGAAGGTTGTTGTGCAGATGTAGTGTTGGCAATAGTTCAGCAGGGCCAGCAGCAGCACGGATGCAGCAATCAAAGTTGCACAGTAGTTGGTGGGCAATAGCAACCAGACATCACCAGTGCAGCAGGAGATGGTGCAGAGATAGAGTGATGCTTTAGTGGGTTGCAACACTAGAGCACATTCCTCGCTAAGAGGGAGTGTTGATTTTTGTAGCATCGGATGTGCCCTAGCCTTGAGATTTTGTAGAGAGGCTAGGACACTTGCATTCTCCGAGACCCAGAAATCGATTGGGAAAATTCCACCTAAAGATGGTTTAATTAAATAATTAATCATTTTTAATGTACTCCTAGGTCTAAACTTAGGAAATGTGATTAATTAAAGGGTATTAATTGAATCTGGTGTGAATCTTCTAAAAGAAGACAAGGATCAACTCCCAGCTAATCTTAGCCTTTGATTATGTTTTTATCTTGGTCGTTTGTGCTCCAACGAGAGATTATAAAAAGGAACTTGATGTGCACTTGGAGTACACACTGAGATAGTGAGATCTAGAGATCGAATTTCTCAAGAGTAGTAGCGTTGAGTTGCCAGAGAGAGATCGAGTGATCTTCTTGCAGTGAGGGGCAGGGATAGTAGACCAGAGGAGCATTTTCCAGTTTCGGAGAGTGCAAGGCAGAGAAGGCAACGAGAGGTTCAGAGAGGCAGTGCAGAGCTTCAGAGGGAGTCCATATTTTTGTTGGGAGTAGTTGAGATCTAGAGCAGGTAGCCGGGGTGTGAGACCAGACATCCAGAGGGTCAAAGTTCCAGTCAGCGTAAGATCAACGGGAAGGGTGACGCAGTTCCTAGAAGTTGTGACGCAGATCTACATAGGCTGACACAAAGACTACGCAGAGGCAACATGGGGCTAGCCATTCAGAGCCTAGTTCAAATTTGCATCACCAGTGACAGTGTGAGAATATTTCTCACTACCTCTTTGTCAGTTTATTCTCTTATCAGATTGCCAGTTTGGGCATCTAATGATTTGTACTCAGATTACCACTGAATAATAATAAAACCCTCAGCTACCAAACCGATTTTACCAAGTTGGGTTTCTTCGGAAACATTGATCCAAAAACAACGATGTAATTATGTGTGTTTTTATTTCTCTCCTCTGCAGTATTTTGTTTCCGCAGTATTTTATATTGTGAAGGTTGTAGTAGATTTTTTCGATTTTTACTGTGTAATACTGTAAATAACTTGATTCAAAAATTAATAAGTAGGAGAAATTAATCAGCTGTTGCAGTAGGAATTCGAGTTTAGCCGAATTTTCACAATTGACCTCATATACACCTTTGCAACCAATAGGTTTTTAATGAAAGGGAACATCCTCCAACAACCAATTCTCATTTTTCAACAAGAGATCATATTCAACTTGCATAGCTTTCTCCCATTCTGATCATCCTTTGACTTGTCCACAACTCTTAAGGTTCACAAAAACATTGAATGTTAGCAAAGCATAATTGCAAAAATCAAATTTTAACCTCTAGTCCTTCCTCTCCTAGTTAAGGAATCTCATCTAAGCAAACATCATTAAATCTCTGATAGAACCTTTCAAGCCATCTCTTAACTTCATTAGTTTGTAAATCAACATAGATATCATGCCAATTTGAATTGATTATTAAATGTCTGGTAGAACCTTTCAGACCATCTCTTACCTTCATTAGTTTGTAAATCAACATAGATATCATGCCAATTTGAATTGATTTCAGCACAAATATTGTGCTTATTTGGACTAATCTCAATAGCCTCATTACTCCCATAGATTTGGTCATGTTTGGTTGAACTATTCAAAATAGTTGGATTTTCAACAATATCAAAGCCATCTGCAAGAAATTTCAAACCTAGTTTATGGTTTAAACTGTCCAGGAACACGCTAGCATGTTCATCTATCATAACACCCTAAGTAAAAATACACGTGTCCGCTTCCATATCAACCAATCTATAGGCTTTATGATAATCACTATACGGTATACCCCATAAACATTAATATCATTCAATCCAACTCATTGTGCTTCTCATCAAGAATCTATACATAAGCCACTGAACCAAAAACCTTGAGATGACTCCAGACGAAGCCTCCTCAAGAGTTACAATTTGAACCAACTTTGTAAGAGAACTATTTACAAATATATAATGGTATGGACTGCCTCTATCCAATATATGCTAGGAAAGGAATTGTTCTCTAGCATGCACCTTGCCATTTCCATAAAAAATCACTTTTGTCTTTTTACAACCTCATTTTGTTGTGGAGTATATAGCATAGTATATGGTCTTTGTATACCTTCTTGACTACAAAAAATATTGAAACTATGAGAACAAAACACACCAACATTATCAATCCTACTAACTATGATGCTTCTTTCTAGTTGCCTCTAATCTGTAACTTAAATTTTTAATTTGAAAAATATATTTAATTTTGGTTTTAGGAAATACACCCACATTCTTTTGGAAGAATCATCTGCAAGCAGCAAAATGTACCTTGCACCATAAAATGTATTGTCTTAATCGGTCCATATATACCTACATAATGAATTCAGGTAGTTTGTCTCTCCAAGCATTCCCTTCATCAAAAGGCATTCTCCATTGCTTCCCCACAAGAGATGTACCACAGATAATGTCTTTCTTATCCAAAGCATCCGTAAAGCCATCCACCATTTTCCTATTAATCAAGAAGGAAAGGTAACATAAATTGAGATGGTCATACATCATGAACTCATATCTTGTCCTCTGCCATCCATTGAAGCATGCTCCTCAATTGAACTAGCACTCACCAAGTGAAATAATCCATCCTCTTCAATACTTGTGCCAACTAATTTCTTGTTATACTTTATTAACAATATAGCAGTGTTGCGAAAATCATGATATCGCGATTTTTTGAGTTTGGCGATATTATCGCCCGATTTTTATGTTAACTTTTTTTTCACAAAAAATTGCAGAAAAATAATTAAAAAAATAATATATATATATATATATATATTATATATATACTATATAGAAAGTCTTTTAAAAAGATTTTTTGATGAGGAGGAGTGACACAACCTACCCAGGCTACCCTGTCACCAGTTAGTAGGACTGTCTACCTCCTGTAGCTCCTAGTTCTTCAGCTTCTAGAGCACAGCAGAGGTCCACTGCCAACTCCCATCGGCATCTACATCTAGAGGAAAGGGAAGCTATTGCATTTTTCTCGCAAGAGGGCAGAGGAAATCAGTAGTTTTAGACTTTCGTTATTTGGTTCATTTTCATTGTATATGACATTATGACTCATGATATGAGATACATTATTATAATTTTTGTTGATTTTTTGAGACTGGGTTGGGGACTCAGAGGAGTCAGGACTTACTATCCAGGACATGATTCACTATTATGTGTGATGTAGCACTAGAAATGATATTACACATCTTATATATTAGTTCTTTTATCATATTTATATGTCAATGTATTTATTTTATGTTGTAGATGCTTTAGATATTAAAAAAATTGAAAAAAAATGAATATTTTTGTATTTTACAATTTCTTCCCGATTATTTCCCAGCTTTTTCCGATTTTTTCCCACCACCGATAATATCCCGATAATGATAACTGCAACATTGCAATATAGCAGATGTTGTTGCTAAAGGTCACATTTAAATGAGGATTATACTTCCTAATTTCACATAGAAAGATGATTCTTGTCTAATTCAGGGGCAAAGAAGACATTAAAGAAAAGAAAACCACTAAGACAATCCTTTTCCACAATCTTTATATTCTTCCCAACACCAAAAATCACAGGAATCAAAACCTTTCTTATCTGTTGTAAAATCAAGACACCAATCCTTTATGTTAGTGAAATGACTAGAAACACAAAAATCAATATTCCAAACAGTTGTGTTTACATAGACCTCCTTATTCCTTGCCATAAAAACATAACAATCATCCTCCTCATTATGCTCAGCCAAATTGGCCTGCTTCAGTTCAGTTTGACAAGCACCAGAACTGTGCTTTTCATGCCACAACCTCTTTCAACAAAACTTGCTTTATGACAAATGTCTCTGCAAAGAGAGCATTGACAAATTTGTGTCAATTTTCAAATTACTTGAATAACTAGGCTTGTTGCTTTCTTTGCGCCCACCATGAGCCTTACTACCCTTTCCTTTTACTTTAAAATCCACTACCAAGGTTACCTATGAAGTGTCATGACCACTGTTAAGTCCAAATTGCTTCCTCTCCCTATCTTTCTACAAAAGCTTATTGTGAAGTTGTTCAAACATTAGTTCAATATTAGAAAGTAATATTGAAAGTTCCAATAAATTTTTGGAGGGTAGACAATTCCATGTTATGATGACATGATCATGGCCTTTCATCCTTCTATCAGCAGCCTTTACTAGTCTTGAATATCTTTTATCTTTGATAATGATTTGGAATAGAGTCATGCCCTTCCATCTCAATAAAAATACAAAATATTTTTCAAAAAATAGCCCGATCTTTATTGGAAGTTTATTGCAAATTCAGAAGATTCTGCCAAATGGTGAATGCATCTTCCCAGTTTGAACTTTAAAGAGCATCTCATCCATGACAGAAAGCTTAATAAGCATGACAACCTCTCTATTCTTCACATCATACATTCCTTGGGCATCTATATTGATTCAATTCTGAATTTACTTTCCCTACACCAATTTGATCAAACCTCAATACTCGAAGATTGGTGCTTCCATGTACTAAAATTTTTTCCATTAAGTTTTTGGTTACCCTCAAGCATAATATTTGACAATGTACCCATTTTCAAATTGTTAACCCAAAATTAATTTTGTTCCAAATGGTAACAAAAATACTTTCACTAAAATGGAAACAATACATAATACATATAAAGCAAACTAGCAAAGTGGCAGTACGGTGTCAACTGTATGGGGTACGGTGTCAACTGTATGGGGCAAATTGAAAGCAGCTTCTCAAAAAGGCAGTTGTATGATGTGAATTAGAGAGGCAGCTCTCAAAATTACCAAAAAACAAAAAAAGACTTACCTTGACTCCTAGACACACGTGGACTAAACTCATACGACAACGAGCACATTCTTCATATGTTAACTACTTTCGTATAGGTGTAAAGGCTATCAAATTCATATGGCCATCACTAAGTCACTTTGAACAGAAATCGTTCTTCCTTCTCTACATTAGACTTCATATACTATGGTGACTTCCTTATCTATGTTCAAGATGTACTGCAATGCCTCGTACCATCACTGGTCAAGGCAGCACCTAGGGCTTCAGCCAAATTCAGCCTTGGTTTCTTCTCTTCATCACTTTGACACCATATCAGATTATAAAAATGCCTCACACCATCACTGGTCAAGGCAGTGCCTAGGGCTTCACCCGCTTTCGGTCTTTGGTTTCTTCTCTCCATCGCTTTGACACCATATCAGATCATACAAAGAGTGAACAAAGAGGACAACTTGCTCATGAGAACAGAACCACCAGATTGTTATTCATCAAACCATAATGTCTTCTTACATATGTACAAATGAAGAGAAGAAAGACGTTACTTAACCTCACCCTATTTGATCATTAATAATTCCTAAGTACTTGGTGCACTATGCATTTACAGAAAGTAAAGCTAATCACTAATAAATAACCATTATTGATAATTACACAAACAAGGCTGAATTAGCAGGCCAGATCACAGCTAGGGTTAATATATTCAGGAAAGGTGTGCAATCCCTAGACCTCAAAGCTAAAATTGACAACTTGGCTTTCCTAGCATATGTTGTGCGAAAAAGCCATTATAGATTACCTTTGGTTCTTAAACGTAACAACTGATATAATCCGTCCTTTTAATGGAAGACAATAAACATATCCCCAAAGAAAAAACCTAAAACAAAGACTAGATTTTCCAATTCATATATATTATGATCTTGTTAATTAATTTTACTAAAAGATAGACCAGCAGCTCATTGTTGTTGAAGTTTCTAAGTTTACTTAGTTAGAAACCCCCCATGTACTCTATCTGATTTATTCCTACCTACTTGTTATTTTCCTTAACAAGTTATTTACAATGTAAATACTGAAAATAAACACTAGTGCATGCTGAACATATTACAGATCAGCAACTAAAAGAAACAGAGACAAACACACCATATGACACCATTATTTTTGGACTAATCTCCCTGGAAAAACCCAATGTGGAAAAATCGGTGCAGCTATCTGAGGGTTTTCTTATTAAGCAATATCAGAGTACAATTTGGGTGCCGACACTGGCCTACCCAACAGAAAATTTCCTTGGCAGTAATACCTCTCAGTTTCTAACAAATCTCTTAGCTGAAACCCGGTTAATCCTTCCAGCAGCTACTCAGCACCAATCTGCCCCAAAAACCCCAGCGTCAGCCTCTCTCTGGACTGCGTCAGCCCCTCTCTACCTCACGTTGGCCCTGCATCAACCCTCTGGCCCTCTACGTAAGCAACGTTGGCCTCTTTGAGGCTCTGCGCAACTCCCAGCTACCTCTGCGTGGCCCTGCGTGAGTCCTGGCTAGCTCTGCGTCACTCTCCTTAGATACTGCACTGCTCTCCCGGCACTATCCCTGCCTCTCTACCTCTTTATACTCAAATGCCCCTCAGCTGCATCTCCCGATCACTAATTCTATCTCTCTTAGCAAACTCCGCTCTAGAGAATAGAATGATTGATCACTCTGGTGTATTCTCCAAGTGACCCTCAAGCCTCCACTTATACTTTTCTTGTTGACATATCAATGGCCGAAATTAAGTCTCTAATCAATGGTTAAAATTAGATTTGACTTGATCCATGTCTTTTGGATCATTCTAACACAGATTCATATTAATACACATTAATATTTTATTTTCCCTAAGTTTAGACTTAGGAAATCCACTAAAAATATTAATGATTTTAATATCTCCTAATCTGTTTAGAATCTACCCAAACCCTTTCTGGGTATTGGAGATCTCATATGCCCCAACCTCTCCACCAAATTTCGTGGTTAGAGTACATCTAATGCTACCCCAACTCAAAAATTGCTTAGGTGAGATACCAATTAATTTAAATATCATTCACGAGTTTAAACAAATGTGTTATTGATACACATCATATAAACAAGCATAAAAACAAGTCACTTCATCCAATTGCCACGTTTCTTCTCCCAATTTATATTGCTCAACTGCTACACTACTGAAAGTTGAAACCAAAGAGGATATTGTTTTTTT
>APFE030419263.1:110662-169130 GCA_000404065.3 Pinus taeda
TTTTTTTTTTTTTTTTTAAGTTTGGAGCAGTATTTAATTAGTTATTTTAATTTTTTACACATACTTAAAAAACGTAAGATGATATCATGTTTCATTGATGTTATTTGGAACATAAGTCACGTTGCACTGAAGACGCATCCTCAGCGTTTTCCTGTCCCCAACTTCCAAGGGACATAGGGATTGCAGGGGATGTCCCCGGTGACCTCTCAAAACCAGCAAATTTTAGGCACTGTTTTTGCCAAAAAATTAAAGAGAGAGAGAGAGAGAGAGATTAAACAACACTGGTGAGGCTGAAATTACTAGGAAAGTAAAAGGCTAAAGCCAATGTATTAGCTCATAGGTATTTTCGAAGGCTTCTACATTCTGAGCATTTTCGGCCTCTCTCACCCATTGTGATATGAAGTATGAACTATATTTCTCACTTTGATATTTTGGACTATGTACTCGTTAATTTTTATTGAAATTCAATCACTACAGCAGTGTTAATAAGTCGTCTTTTATCATTTCATGGAGTTTTTTCGATTTATGATCATTGATTCTGGTTTATCATTCAAGTTTACAAGGTATTTCATTTATTTAATGTAATTAACATTTTCATTATTTCAGTTTTTCACATATTTTATTCCTTGTAAATTTTATTTCATAAATATTTTTTGCCATCCCCATCCTCCACTCCCTAGGAAGTGGAGGGAATGTCCTGTCCCTACAATTTGGTGCAATATAGGATATAACATAAGAAAAAAGTTTTCCTAATAAGAGGATTTTGTTTTCTTCAGTTCTATGCCTTCTAGAAATGCGTGCTTTCATAGAGTGAATTCAATTTAATAACAATGTGCTCCGGTGAACAGTAACATAATGCCATTTACTGTAGAAACATTTAGAATAAACATTGATGCCATTAATCAGGTAAGTCAAGACTTCAAAGCACAGGTATTGGCTAAGATCTAGATAAACATAAGAATTAGACATTATTCTAAATTATAAAAGGAGACTCACTAAAATGGAATCATTGTTACATATTGGCATTAATGTTGCTTGAAATCTGCTTCAGATTTACCAGATAAATCAGCTAGACTGATTTATGAAATTTGAGAATTACATGCAAACTGACCAGAAAACCCTTAATTGCCAAGCAGGGCTACCACTAAGAACCTATGCACTAGGGTTAGTGCCACAGACTACATGACACTTGCGTGTCTTGTGTGATAATACACCAGAGAGAGCTTTTCCCATTTCTTGCTGGTGAAACACTTTATAATATATGATCATACCTGTTAAGGAGTACAATAATGATCAATCACTTCAGCTAAGATTGAGCCTGGTCCATGCTAAAATGAATCAACAGAACCCAATTCTTCAACATTCACCTTTTGCTTGGAAAGACTGCACTTCACCGCAACCTTTAATAAAAGGAGATCCTTTGTAGCTTTTATAGCCTGGAACAAAGTACATGAACATGCTACGAGCTGTAACAACCCGCACATCAAGTTCAGGAGCATAATCATACATGCTGCTTCTCTGGCAATAGGCTAACGTGAGATTGCTCCACTGATGGTGAACAAAAAGTAATCACCTGCCCTTTGATTACATTCTACAGCAGATGTTTTAATTTAGGCATAATACATGTATAAACTATTTGAAGCTGCACATGCAATGACATTTGCAGCTGGATGCCATGCTAAGTGAAGTAACTTTGAATTGAAATCGGAAGCACCTCCATTTATCTCCCCACTTGGGCTTTCATTTCCTGGTCAAAGTACAACAGTGGAAACAAAAACTTAGACGAGTAGAAAAAGAACCCTAAAAGGCCAAGAATATATGAAACTAACTTGCAACTTCAAAGCAAGAAGCACCTAAAATATGAAGGGGAATGAAATTCAAAATAATCAATGATTGTTGTAACAACCTCGACGAGTGCGACTACGTGTAAGACTTGCAAGAGACCTCCCAGGCCTTGAAGGTGTTGGCAAAATCCGTCTTCTGACATGAACCACAAACAACCACACGAGACAAAACAGCAGTAAAATTGACATAATTCTTGTCTAATCAAAATTGGAATTCAAAATTGGAATACAAAACTTTAATACTAACCATTTCAACAATAATGTCTATTTTTCACTTTTATTGTCCATTAATAATGTCGGTGAAGACTAGTTTTGAGATTCTAATTTAGCCCTTATTCCAAAATAAATGTATAAATCAATACAGCAACAGTAGCAGAAATAGTCACCGGATATTGAAACTACATATATTTCATATGCTTCCAAATGGTTTTACTTAAGAGCATGATGCTAAATTACAGCCAGAAAAGAACTCAGAAAATCAATGCATGATACAATATGATAAATAAGTATGCAAAGTGGATGCGTTTGTTTTTCGTGCTCTCATATTAGTCGCAATGTTGGGGACTGTGCCTCATACAAGAACATAGTCCCAATCCATAACATAAATATCCAATACAAAGTTCAAACACCCACCCTCTCACTGTAAATGCACATGCATAATAAGAGAGTATTTAAGCATATTAGATAGTCCAAGCTGTTAATATGAAAATATGCCTCTAGAGAGGCTCCTTGTAATGCTATAAGAAAAGTTACATACCTATTTGGACTTTTGCTAGCTTCCAAAATGGTTCCTTCATCATTACCAGCAAAGCAACCAAAGACTTGGAACATATTACTGTGGCCACAACACAAAGCATGTTTTTGTCAATGTGTTTCTGAAGAATGCAAAAAGTTAAATCAAAAGATCCAGAAACAATTGTCTAAAACAGCTCAATCTAGATAATCAGTGAAGATCTTGGAAGAAACGAACTTTCAAAACTTATATGAATGTGTATAAATATATATTTATATATATGCATCAAGACATCTTTATCTGGTAGCGTAAACATATAATAGCAAAAAGGGTTAATTCAAAAAATGAGAAAATTCAGAAAAGGGCCATTTTTGAATTTTTCCTTTTCATTCAACATAAATATTATAAAATTAAATTAAAATACAGTTGAACCAAAGTTTAAGCTGCATAGCCCTAAATCACACCATATTTTTTATCAGGCCACCTATTTGCCATAAAACTACATCTCCACTGTTATGATTTGATATTAAATATGAACTTACTAATTCTTCTATGAATCATACCAAACCAACTGTCGAAGATCAATGAACACCTGCAGCAAATATTTCCCTCCTATATTACTTAACAATTTTTAATATTTAAAATTTTCTTGGTTGATATCATGCAAGTGAGATACATGTTGCAAGGGGTGGAAGAGTGGAAGTGTGCTTGCAAACATACATGTGCACAGCTATGTATCCTCATTCTGTGTTGAGAAATCAAGGGCAGCTAGATTAGGGTGGTTTCTCTTATTTTGATAACTGCTTGTGATGTTCTTTTATTTTTCTTTCTTATTAGCTTCTTCTTTACTTATTATTATGTTGTTCCTATCATCAAACAGCTACCAAAACATAAAGATCAATAGTACACAGGACCACAAGATGTAGGCTGCTAGCCAAGGCCAAAACCTCTCCTCTTGAGAGGAAAACCCAAAAGAATTCTTCTCTTCCAATAGAATCTTCAAATGACGAATTTGAAAGAAGATGCAATTGTAACGAAATTGAATTGCTTGAAACACTAGCACAGTGGGTCCGTCAAATCCAGAAAGACAAACCTGTAAGACCCAGTTGCAACATGAAGTCCATCTCCACTAAGGGAGCACTCAAACTTGTCAAAAATTGAATCGTTTTCATATAAATCACATAACTGCAAGACCACGAGAAAACCTCTTAGTATTACATTTAACAATTGAAACTGCAGTTCATAACAAGATAGGTACAATGAAAAAGGAATGCATAAAAAATCCATTTGCAAACTGCTTATCTTGCAGCAAAATACAGATATTGAATTCTAAGATAATAAGTGCATTTTAAAAAGAAAAAAAGAAAGAGAAGGACGACTTAATATTTCAGGGGTCCATATGCATGTCATCTCTGCATGTACAGATATCGCAGAGAAACATCCAGAATTTATGATTCATGTTATAAATATTATAGATCTTGGAGTCATTTTGTCAACTTAACGAGCTGCTAATTCTAGTTTGTAGAGGTTTATCACTAAGAGTAAGACAATTGAACTTTAGTTGCCAAGGGAAAGAAAATTTCCAAAATTTTGAATAAAATTATAAACTTTAAGCCATACAAAAGAACAATAGTAATTGAAAAATAGAGAGATATGATTGCAAAAAGACCAATATAGTGTTACAGTTTCAAAAAATCGATGATGCACCAAACAATGAGTCCACCATCATCACTTGTATATCCACACATTTAATAATTAAATGGCTCAGAATTCCACATCCAGCATATGTAACATGGACCTATGACACAATGCAACCGCGGACAGAATTTTATAAGGATGCCATCACTTGAGCTACTTAACAAGAGCAATTGACAAGAAGCAGTTCCCAGCTAATTCTGCACTGCTTCACTTGATTCCCTCAACAGGTACAGGAACCTTCCATTGATTTGCAGTCTCTAGAAGTCATCAGCAAGCATCAGTCGAGATGCCATTAATCTGAAATCGTTATACTTCCACCTCATATAATCGGATCCACATATAAAGCATGGGCACACACAATATAAAATATAACTGAAGGACATCTTCACCAGGATGCAGTATCTGTTATTTCAGATGAAAATCTAAACATAATTATGCGATAAAAACCTGCAATTTATCTGGATGCAATACATCAATTACAACCATGTTGATTTCAAAGAGGGTAACAATGTACCTACTCCTAGTTATGGATAAACCCTGAAACAAGAGAGACTTACAGAATCAAGTTGTAACAGTTGTTACAATTCCTAGGAACCGATTTACAGCAATAATGTTTGATAGATAAAAGAAACCGGGTTTGTCCATTAGAAAGAAAGAATCCTATCACTTCGGTTTTTGAAGCTGGCAATTATTACGATAAAACAAATTTGAACTACTGAACTGCAAAAAAAAAAAAATTGACATAAAAGTAGTTTAAGAAACAGGATCCAGTTTGAATTCACTAAGTTACCTATGCAGACCTGCAGTGCTAGTCTGTAAAATCAGAATTTATCACATTCTCTAAAAAACATATCCTGCCATGAAACTGACTAACCAATGACTATCAGGTCCAATATCTAATGTCTAATAGATGGATTTATACATAACGAAAATCTGGTGTCTACCAAAATCATAGTGCTCGGTACAAGATGATGCAATGAATCACACATCCATTCAAGAATATGACATTCAATATGAGGAAAAATAAAATGAACTCAGAAAGAGTGTTTAAATAGCCTTATGGAGGTATCTAAATTTCTAAGTTTAGTTAACCAAGTATGTAAAATTACAATACAATCTGAAAAATTGGGATAACATCTGATTTTCATCCAGGGATAAATGCTTGCACAAGCAGTAAAGCCTTCCACAGCAGGGGTTAACATTAATACATGGCAAGGCCATTTGGCAATCTGATGCAGACATAATCTGCAGCATGTAACATAGCTGTCATTAAAAGCTTTGTTATGAAATAGGCTAATAGCCTTTTCAAAAAAATCCATGCAAGTCCTATTTTTGCTTGGGTCATTATTAACTTGGCAAAATAGTGCTCTGAATGATTGAATCATATCAACAGCTTCAGTGGCCATAGTGATTGAGAACATGTGTTTGCTCCTAAGTGGTCACAGGTTCAAATCCAGAGGGGGGTAGAGTATGCACACCTCTGTAAACTTTAGCAGTTAAATCACTCCATGGAGGCAGGTCCACTGTCCCACAAACAAGGGGGTCTCATACACCAATTTGGTCTCTGGCTTGGGTGTGACCTTAAAATTAGATTATTCTTATTATTTTATTTATAAGAAAACGAGTATTTTGATGTTACAAAGGTTACTATGACCATAATAATCGATGACATAAAAATTTCTTCCTGTTAATTTTACTTACGAAATTCTTCCTATCTTGCATTTTTCCTTGTACGTTGCAATATTTTCTATACATTCGTGCTTTGTCAGAATCCCATAATTATACCATACTTTGGGAATTTTAAATGTGCTTTGTGACTGATTTAAAGTTTCATACCAAGCCACTATTCGAACATTCAAAATGAAACTGCCTGTCAATAGAAAAGGCAGACCGATGATGAATCTGCCTGACAAAAACGAAGTGGGAGCAGAAACTGGCAATCAAAACAAACTATGAATGCAAGTAAAAGGCCAGAAGAAAATATTGGGAAGGTTGGAATAAATCAAGTCCCAATTGGAACACTGACCTTAGGCCTTAGATGTTCATGAACCTTGAAAGTTGCAATTGGACTCGATTCCATGTTTATGTCCCATAGCTGCAAATAAAGATGGAAAAAGCATAAAAGATATCAATGCATAACATCTCACACATCACATATATCATTAACAAAATGAAACTCATTTCTACTGTACCGTATGCCTGAAAGTTAAAATATATTCTCTTGCAGCATAAATAAATGTTATCAAACATGTGTTATCTATCAAAGTCGCTACAAAAACATCCATAGTATAATACAGTTTCCAAGTTAGGAGAAATACAGATGTTGAGGTACTTGGCTCTGTTGAAAATGTAACTAGTATCGGTCTTCATAATTGTTGTATGACTCTTGACATGATGTAATCCTTATATATTTGTAAAAAGAAGAAAACAAAATTATTGTAAAGATCAAAGAATTTTTATTTTTTTAAGCATGGGTTTTATGCTCAATTTATTTTGTTTACAGGTCAAAGCACCCATTGAGTGCTTCTAGGGTTGAGTCATAATTCATAGTCCTTGTCATCATGTAAGAGATCCTTCTTGGGCTTTTTGTGTCAAGAAAAACATTTGTATTTGTGTAAAAAATGTAAAGTTTACCCTCCATCAAGTCGGCCTCATGAAGGTGATTCGATCACTATATATAGACAAGCATTCGACTTAGTTTGGAATCAATCAAGCAAGGAACTCAATCTGCAATCTTGAGAAGTGCGAAGGCAAGAAAAAGGAGTGAAGAAGGCTTAAAGAAGGAAGGATAACCCTAGTGAAGGAAGGAGGAACCCTAGTGAAGGAAAGGAGGTTCTTTATAGTCCACATGTGCAAAATTTCTGAGTTGCAGGAAGGCCGAAAGTTGCAGGTCTGCAGTAAAGGCCAAAATTCTGTTCCAGGACATCGAGATCTTACGTTTGACAGAGTGTGACGAAGGTTGACTTGGACTAACTTTGTTGGATTAAGCTCACTTGAAAGAACTTGTCTTGGAAGGCTGACTTGGTGGATGGAGAGAGGTTGGATGTTGGTCTAGAGGTCTTGGTTGTCTCATCTGATTTGGTTCTTGAAGAAGAAAAGAGAATTTTGTTGGGTTTTCCCCTAAGAAAGGTGTTTTGCCCTGGTTGAGAATCCTACATCTTGTGCCCTTGATCCTCACGTTTTGGGTTTTGATAGTTGCTTGATGATAAGAAGATAAAAGAAGACATAAAAGAAGTTAACAAGAATTCTAATACATCACAAGTAATTATAAGAAAATCTCTCTGCCTTTCTGATTTTCTAACATGGAATCAGAGCTAAGGTGAAGAAAGGAAAAAGGCAGCTTGAAAATCATTTTACTCTCTAGCAAGGGTTCAAGAAAGGATTCAAGGAGAAAGAAGAGAAGTTTTTGGACTCTTGAAGATTTATTTGGAAGAAAGAAGGAAGTTTTGGACCTCCCTTGGAAAAGGTATTAGAATAGTAAGCAACCCTTTGGAAGTTCAATAGAAGACCTCAAAAGAGTTTTAGTCCTCATCAATAGTAACATTATCAAGTATATCTATGGCATCATCAATGAAATCCTAGAATAAACTTCAAGGAGCTTCTAACTTTAGAGCATGGAAAGCAAGGATGGACCTCATCCTTAC
Source organism: Pinus taeda (assembly GCA_000404065.3). NCBI lineage: Eukaryota > Viridiplantae > Streptophyta > Pinopsida > Pinales > Pinaceae > Pinus > Pinus taeda. The sequence continues at coordinate 118,582 of APFE030419263.1, forward strand.
AAGCAATAAAGTATTGGACTTAATACAAAGAAAAGTCAAAGAACCAATTGATGATGCTGGAAATTAGAAGTACAAGGAGAATGACATTATAGCCATGAGCCTAATTGTGGATGGAGTTAAAGACAACTTGATTCCCTACATCTCCACTCTAGATACTTCAAAGAAAATGTACAATGCCGTCTCCAAGTTATTTACAATCAAGAATATTGGACAAGTGGCAAGTCTAAAGAATGAACTTCAAACTGTCAAAATGACCAAAGATGATACAGTGTCCTCTTATTTTGTAAGGATTGCCCGTATAAGAGATGAATTACAAGCAGTGGATGAAATAATCCCTGATAAGGGACCTGGGATTGCTGCCCTACTAGGACTGCCGAAATCCTGGAATGCCTTTGCAGCTGGAATTAGTAGTTGGAAAAATCCTCCCTCCTTTGAGGAAATGTGGTCTGCCTACGAAGCTTGTCTTGCCTTGATAGGAGGAAAGAAAGAAGAAGAAGAAGAGAATACCACTTCAAATGCATATTCTGCTCATTTCAAGAAGAAAGGAGGAAATAAGAAATATAAAGGGTCAAAAAAAATCATCATGGGAAGATTGACCTTTCTAAAATAGAATACTTTCATTGTCACAAAATGGGACACTATAAGAACCAATGTCTTGATAATCCTAAGAACAAAAAGAGAGAAAAAGACCAAGCTACAACTGCCATTGATAATGATCCTCCAAAGAAGACCAAAACTGAGGATTCTGAAGTCAAATACTTATTCTATTAAGTCTTAAGGGATGTTATCCCTTGTACATCCTTTATTTATTGTATAGGTCATTATTTTTAGGTTTTATAGATTTTTCTCTTTCTTTTGATTCCTAGGGTTTGTAGATGTAACATGCTTTGATAGAAAATTCTTAAGTTGTTTTGATAAATTGAAGACATCCCTCACAATGTCCACGTCAATGCAAAACCAAAAGGGAGCTTCTATTTTTCTCAACATATAAGTATTCTTTACCTTGTTGATTCCCTCTATATATTTAGTTTTATTTTTGTTGCTTGATTATAATCCTTTCTTTATGTTTTCTTTGAAAAAAGGTCTATAGGAATATTCTAAAGAAAGGATTGTGGCTAGATTAGAGGAAGCCCTAAAAGGAAAACTTGAGTCGTGTATGAAGCCTTGTTGCAGAGGGAGCCTTTTAAAAGGAATACTTTTAAGGTTTCTAGAAGGAACAACTCAAGGTATGCTTAAAAGTTATAAGATTTGTAGCAAGTCTTCATCATAAGAGAAGATCAATTTAAATCTATGACTCTCTCCTATCTAGGGTTTTGAGGAATCATATATTGTTAGGGAGTTTGATCTCTAGATTAAGTCAACCCTTGCAGTATTATCTTTTACTATTTATTCACTTTGGTAAAACCAGAGCTTTTTAGGGTTTGATGATAATATCTAGGGTTTATAACAAAACCCTAGCAAAGGTTGATATAAGATCCTAGGGCATGAAAGTGAAACCCTAGGTGTAAATGCTTCCGTACAATTAAAACCCTAACAAGGTTTAGATTTTGGATATCTAAGGTTTAATTTCTTATTTAAAGTTTTGATAACCCTAGATGTTCTCCTTCTGATAACATGATAACCCTAGATTGATAAAGTTAATTTCATGCTCTTGTACATATATATTTGTGCTTGGTTGTGCTTGTTAATGAGATTTGCAAGTACATGTAACATAGTTCTTAAGAGGTTGTATGCCTACCTCATACTTGATGATGGCTTTTTAACGATGTTGAGCATGATGAATAGAGGGCATTTGTAAGAACCCTGATGACTTTGAAGTTCACATTGATGATTGAAAGATGACCTTGAAGATAAAAGGAATGATGTTTTGAAAGAACGAAATTCTTTGATGACTTGATGCAAAAGAAAGAACATGTGAAGCTGGAAGGATAAAAATTGTTGAGGTTCTCCCTAAATTGAGAGGGAGCTTGGATATGTTTCCTTTATAAAGGAAAATGTATATCCTCCCTAGTTGAAAGGGAAGGCATGATTCTTTGCTTCATGTGTCATACACTAGGCCAGGACTAAGAGCCGTAAATCTAGTAAAGGCCATGAGGGGAGAATGAGATCGGAGAATAGTTAACGCATTGCAAGTGGTTATTTTTTATAAGTCGTGAATAAGACTCGATTGTTTTGAGTAGCATTGAGGTTGAGTTTGGTGTTGCTTGAGAGGGTGGAAAGGACGCTGCCATCAAGATTTTTTTGGATGTTGTAAAAACCTAAGAAGCGTCAGAATAGTTGAGGACCCCGGATTTTATGCTAACATATTCATAATAATTACTAGTACTGGTTGGGGTCATGCATCTACAGTATGCTCTGTTGGATGAACAAGTAGTTGATGTGTTGATCTCTCCCTGAGAAGTCTGAATATTTGATAAGCATGCTTGGATTGATAGAGATCTCTGATTTAGAGGGAGAGATGAGTACCTTAGGCTACAAGCCCGTATGATGGTACTAGGAAGGACATATTGATGATTTATAAATCCCTTTCTAGGGTGGTTGAAGATGTCTAGATTCCCTGTTGTGTTGATGCCTTGGCCTGGTTGTTTTACAGAGCTCTATTGGAATTGATATGTTTTCCTAAATGACATCGAGGGATCCATGACAAGTAGGTGTCTTGGATGACATCGAGGCCCCTGATGAGTTAGTGTCTTGGTAATTGACACTTGGATCCCTGAGATGATGAATTGGATCCTTGAATTCGTGTCTTGGCAGGAAGCCTCTATGACACCTAGATCCTTGTTAGGTGGGTACCTTGGCAAGTAGCCTAGATGGTACCCTGGTGGATTGATAGCTTGGCAACTTTGGCCTAGATGGTATCTAGCATTGTATATGTTGTTGTCAAAACATCCATTTGTCAAAACCTCAATATTTGCCAGTGTCAATTATTTCTCTTTCCTTTGACTGGTTTTGAGTTAGCAAATATTGAGGTTTTGAAGTCAAAACCAGTCAAAGGAGAGAGAAATAGTCAACACTAGTTCACATTCAAAGTATACAATAGAGGGGCTGAATTTTGTCCTCTTCCTTAGTCTTAGAATTTGCATGAGCCATAGAACAACTAGTGCCTCAGACCTTCAAATTAGCCACAAAACAAGTGTCTTAGTCCTTCGCTTTTCCACAAAGACAAGTGCCATAGATCTTTGTTTTATCACAGAGACAATTTGCCACAGATCTTTGCTTTAGTACAAAGATAGGTGCCACAGAATCTTTGGATGAACCACAAAAAGAGTGCCACAAAACTCGCATGTTAGATGCCACAGAACTTCGCACAAGTGATGCCATAGAACTCGAATATGTGATGCCACAAAATTCGCATGATAGATGCCATTGAATTTCGCATAAGTGATGCCACAGAACTCAAATATGTGATGCCACATATCTCCGATATGTGATGCCATAGAAATCGCATGAGAGATGCCACAAAAATTCGCACAAGTGATGCCACAAAACTCGGATTGCTTAGGTCTACAAGAGAAAGGAATAGAAGATAGAATATTTGCCTTTGTTTTCGGCCTCCAAATAACTTGTCTGCTTCGCATAGAATAGAAAGAGATATGAGATCATTCGAAGTGCAAATGAGGAGAAGTGGTCTCCTATAAATAGTCTTCAAAAGGAGGTCAAATGGGTGCCTCCAAGCGGCCTAGCCGACTTGACACATGTAGAGTCATTAATTCAAATTTAATTTTTCTTTTCCTTTCTTGATGAAAATACCAACCATGGCTACTAAATTTACAACAATCTAACCTTACGCATACCTTTCCAGAACCTACACCACTAGGCTCATTACCTCCTTTTTCCAGCATATCTCAGTCACTGGAGGTGTTATGCATCAAGCAAACACCCAACCATGGACACAAATGACATCATATGTTGGAGATAGTGCCCATCCTCCCACTACACAAGTAGGCACCTCACCCCCACAAGTTCACTATAATGTACCTAGGGAGGAATGTATGAGGTACCCAACAAGGATAATGAACATAATGTGGCCATAATCATAGAATAGGCCCACTGGGTAGTTGATCACTAATAAAGTCCCCCTAAGTAACAAAAGGAAATGAATATAACACCGATGGGTAGTTGGAAAAGGCCCCTACGAATACACCTAAGAACGTATAAATATACATGACAATCATTGTATTTAGTTGATATGTTGAGTATTGTATTAGAACAAGCATGGCTTATGGAGTTATTCCTTCCACAAGGGGTATTTGATGGTGTACCCTACCTTAAGGGTTCTCTATACCCTGGGTCTATGGTGTGAAGATAATTTAGTTATTCTCAAGTTAAGGGTTATCTTCTATCATTAATCTACCAAGGTTTACTACAACTAATATCAAATGTCTTGCTTGGGCAAGGAAAAAGAAAATTGTTTTTCTTATTGCAGATTCATCAAGGGAAAAGAGAACAATGGCACTCAAATCTATTCATGTAGCTTCCTACATTGAATCTAAAGAAAGCAATTGTAGATATGAATGCCTCTTGAAAAAACACCCAATTTCAAAAACAAATGTTCGGAATGGAATCCAAGAAGCATGGATATAGCTGATTGATTTTTAGTTTTTTTTTTATGATCGCTGCACAAATTACAAAGGAGATTTTTTTGAGAAAGTGCCCAATTTTCTGCAATATTAGTGCCAATAGATGCAAAGTAGCCATGGCATTTCGTACTTGTGCTCATAATACAGATTACCATCAATATCAAAGGAGCTACGTTTATTTCAAATTTGCGACCTCAAAAAGCTAGCAACACAAACAAGCTCCAATGAAAAGTAATTTAGTTTTTCAAAACCCTAGCTCTAATTATGGCTTATAGCAAGAAATATGTTTTCTTACAGGAAAATATGGCAGTCCTAGTATTGAAGAATACATTAAGTATACAAGTCATTCTGGCAAATCATTGAATAGGTCATAAAGTTGGTTTGGTAGAAGTTGCTTACTTTGGCAAGATGACAACATTTTCAGATGAAGAATATGAACAATTATTTTAGACAGGTGGACTCATGCTTTGAAGAAGGGTTTATTTTCATGTAACAACTGCATATTACAAGTTCACATATGTCTTCAACAACAAAAAGGTTATGTTTCATAAATGATAGTAGCAAGCATAATTTCATCAATGTTAACTTGGCTAAAAGAATGCAAATCCCTGCAAAGCATATTCAAAGCACATAGCTTGGAGCTCATAAGATTTGATTTTTCAATATTTGAAAATTACTATGGATAAATATGTGTGGCCCTTAGATTTTAATGCCATAGATATGGATGATGGGATATTATTCTTGGATATCCTTGGATGGACTTGGTATGAATAATATTAATGTGTAAACAAAATTTATGTAGCTTTAGTACAAGGAAAACAACACCACACTGCAAGAATTTGTCTTGCTAAACAAGAAGGGTGATGGCAACAGAAGAATTGATTGTCTAGAAACTCGTTGCAATACCTACAAAGACATTAGATCAAGGTTGCACGAAGCAGGGACATTTTTAGGAAGTGAAGTGTTGAAAGCGTCATTTTCCAAAAATCCTCAAAAGCAAAGCATCCCAGAAGCATTGTATTTGTATTCAAAAAAACATCCAGAATGCCAAATTAGTTGTAGAATATATCAAAGCATGCATATTGTACACAAATCAAGATAGAAGTGACATCCATAGTACATTAATGGTTAAATATTCAAGCATCAACCATCTAGACTATAGATTCCCCTCCTCTTGTCTAGCCTTTGCCTCTACTACGATTCTCTAGGGATAGTAGTCAACATTGCCCAATTTTGATCAAACTTCCTAATCCAAGTCTTATAATATGGTAAAGAAAGCTTAACATGCTTCATCAATGATTTTGACTTAAGTGAAGGGTACATATAGGGCTTGGTACTCTTGATTAAATGTCAATCACATACCCTCATACATGATATAATCTAATGAAATGCCACAATCCCATTGATCCTGAAATCCTGAATACTATAAAGTCTGTTAAATTTTTAATGTGATATGAAATTCTATTTTCTCCATATTAAGTCCAATGAGGTTGCAACTACTCTCAGACATCCTGAGTCATTTCATGGTATAAAATTTAAGTAAAAGGACGAAATTGAAAGATAAAAGAGAATGTCACTTTTACTTTAAGAAATTAACATTACCATTAGGGAGCATCTAGGAAGCGTCTAGGGAGCATCAAGGGAGCACCTTGGGAGTGTCCGGGAAGCATGGTTTCTCACATGGCGGTTCAAAAATTCCAAAAAAATCCCTGCAGAACCACTTGAGCGATTTCCAAAATCGTGGTGCAATTGTGGTTCGGGCCTATTGAACTGTGGTTAGTAACTGTCATGGTTCTGAAAGTCCAGAAACCGCAAAAAAAGGGCAAAAGTGTAGTTTCAATTTTTGGAACCATAGTTCTACTCGAGTATCTGTCTAAGACACAAATCTACCTCCTAAACCAAGGGGGCGGTTCCTACAACTCTACATTAGAAGAAGAGTCGAAGAGTCTACAAAAGAAGCCAAAGGAAAGCCCTAGGAAGGCCAAAATAATGGAAGAAGAATCTAAGGAGCTACATTACAAGGAACCACAAGTTGAAAAGTCAAATATTAAAAATTAAGTTACGAAAAAAAGCTAAGGTTGATGTGCATCACCACCCACATCACCCTGAGAAAATAATACTAATAGTCATAAAGCTAAGGTCATGGGAATCAACAAACTTACTATGGACCACCATGGAACCAAAAAGGCACTTAGTATCGAGTTAAGTGAAGGACTAAAAGCAATCAAGGGAGATATTGAATAGCATGCAAACAATAAGGAACCAAACGAGCAACTTGAATCAAGATCAAGGTGGAAAAGTTATGGTTTAACCCCATGTCCACATTTCACCAGGTGTTGAAATATGGTTGTCATTGATGTCAACCCAAGTAGCACCAGAAGATGCCCTGCCTTTGTTGACCAAAATGACATGGCAAATCATCATTTTTCGAATTCGAATCATTCTTGTTGGACTCTTCTCATCGAGACGATTCAGGTGGTACGTGGCACACCACGAGAGCCCTCACAATTTGTGAGATATCCTTGTTTAAAGATAAATCCCCCAACGTGTGGGCAAAAACCCCAAAGGTTGATGATGTGGCATCCTTTTATTTGGCAAAGTCATGAAGTCAAAAAAAAGCTTTATTATGATGAATTAATTAAATATTTTGTTGAGGGCATCTAACATTTAAAAAATTTGGCCTAAGGTATTATAGGATTTGGACTAAGAATTTGAATTTTCCTTCCTAAAGGCAACAACCTCATGAATTGGCTCCGGTCTAAAAAAATTGAATTTAAAATCAACTGCATTTCCCTCCTTAAACTCATCAAGTCAACTCATCCATTGAAGGTAACCTTTCAATCAAGAGAAAATTATTTAAAGAGCTTCATTGTCCTCGTCTATGTATGGGTTAAACGTCATTCTTTGAGCTCTAAAACTTTGGACCTATGGCAATGTTGAAGATTAACGAGAGGTTTGTATTCTTTGGTAACAACGAGGATCTGTGGTTATTGGCTTATGAGTTTAGGCTTTCATTGAGGTTTCTTTGCAAAAAATGGTCTATTATAGTTGCAACCTTTTATTGTATTCGGCCCTCCTCAAATCAATCTTGAATGCATATTCTTGAGGTGATTAAGCCCCCAAAAAATTTCGATCCAGTGGAGAAATTGCTAGATCAAGATGTGGAGGTCCTTTTGTGGAGTTAATGTTGCAGGATTGTCTTCGCTCCAAGTTGGAAATCAAACGCACATCTTTCAATCCAATATACTTCCTTGAAGATTTGTCTTATGAGACCGAAGATTTGAAGAAACTCGACCTCTTTTAGGGCTCTGTTGTGACACATGTGCTTGTCCAAATCCCAAAAGCAACTGCATTTTGAGCTCCCATTTGCAATACTATTCACTGAAAGATTACATTGAAATGTTGAGCAAGTAATCCATGACGTCTAAGGCAGAACTCGCTGGATTGACCTAAAGGTGAAGATTTATCTTAAGGGCAGATTTGCATAAACCCTGTTAGCAACGAATCTCTAAACAGTATAGTGACATACTTGAGCAGATGTTGATTGGTTACGAAGATAATTCTAACTATCCATTGCTTCAAGGTGTCTAGCAATAAAGTGTTGTTGGGTTTTATCATTTGTAGTAAAAGTTCTTGCTCAGTATTTTCAAATTGTCATTCTCAGGCAGTAAGAGACAAAAGTGTAATCTACAATGGTATTCCTTCAGCAATCTCATTCATTGTTATTATTTCACAACTGTCTGGCAAAAAGATTATCATAGTCTTCAGTTCAATTCTTGCAATAAGGGTTATGTGATTTGTGTAAGGGGTTTCATGGTTAGCTGTCTAGTCATTGTAAGTAGGTCATTGTCCCTAGTACAAGAGCCCACAATTGTTTGCATAAGTTTACTCATTGTAAGTGGGTCATTGTCCCCGGTACCCGAGCCCACAATACCGATCAAATTCATCATCATTTTTAGGGTGGTTGGGTGGTGTTAGGCAGATGATTAGAGTCACCTTCAGGTTGAAGCCTGAAGACACTTCAGGGTGGTAGGGTGGTGCTATGGCAAGTTGAAGCTTGCAAGGATATTGGAGCATCCTTCCGGTAGTAACTGATAAAACCAAGGCATTGGAGTTGGAAAATTGAATGCATCTCTAGAGTAATAGTGAGTTGGGGCACCCCCTTTCAGTTGGAGCTGAAGCATTGATGTACTCATAAAATCATTAGAGAAGCGTTCGACATTTTTCCTCCCATAAGGGTTACCACCAGAAAATTTTGGTGTCTATTCTCTATTGATTCTATGCACTATTGACTTATTTTTTTAATTTGATTAATGCTCTGAAAATAAAATTAACTAATCGTAAGTAAAATATTGATTCACCCCCCTCTCGGTATTTCCAACACTAAGATGGATGGATTCACATACATGGTACCAATTGACTATGTTACTTAGTTTATCATATTATATGGCTTTTGCTCATGTTTCAAGGATGAAGCATGCTAAGTGGGGTTTGAGTAATGTACCTAGAGAGGAGGGGGATAATGAATATAATGTGGCCACAATCATGGAAAAAGCCCACTTGGTAGTTAGTGGACAATAAATAGGCGCACTAGGTAGTTACAAGAAATGAATATAATAACGAGGTGTGGTTGGCATAGACCCCTAGGAATACTCATCAGAATGTACAAATACACGAGTATCATTGTATTATGTTGAATTTTGATATTTGTATGTAGCAAGCATGGCTTGTGGAGTGATTCCATCCATAAGGGAGTATTTGACAGTGTTACCCTACCTTGAGGGTTGTTCTCTATATTTTTTATTGTGTGGGTGTATTTTATCATTCTCAAGTTAAGGGTTTATCTTTCATCCTTTATCTACCAACCTTTACTACAATTATTAGGTCATACCCTTTCCTTGCATGGCATTACCCCTTAGCTTATATTGAGCAATCAAATGCTCATTGTTAACACTCATACATGCAAACATGATCAGTTGCTCATGTTAAAACCTTTTTCAAACAAATTCTAGCCTTTAGAAGATCAAACTTGCATTACAATTTGTGTGAACGAGGTATCTTATTCCTTGATCAAAGTTCTAGAGATGTGTGTTGAGGAATGACATGCAAAGGTTTCTTAATACATAAGCTCAACTCAAAACATCCATTTGAATGTCATTTATGACTTTTCATCAAAAAACAAGCAAAGCTCTTCTGTGACTTGTTCTTAGTGCTAGTTTCAAATCTGCGAAACAATTCAATATTGAAGCCAACTCTATTGTTTTCATCATAAAAACACCATCTTGGGAGGAGATTAAGACCTCTTTGCAGACGAGTAGGTGCTATCCTTTTCGTCTTATGAGGCATTGCTATGGAAGCATGTTTTTGAGGGATACGCCAGCATATGGGGCATAGCTTTTGAGGCTAATATTGGAATCATGAGTGCTGATGTTAGGGGTTTATTTTCAACATATAGACATGCCATCCTTGGATCAATTTTCATTGGGAGGCACTATTACCCACCCACATGTCTGGGTAACCCTAGGAGAACATTTTTCTCCTATGATGTAGTTGTCAACCAATAGCCCCATCATGATTCACACATAGCCAACCTTGGATGCCTCTCATCCACTCTCAAATCAATTCATTCTTTCATTTATCTTGCTCATTCAATGAAGATAGGTCAGCAACTGAAGGTACATTAACCATTCTTATATTCAAGTACTTTCATATGTTTAATGGCATTCTAGTATGGATTACAAGTTGATTTGGATAATAGACCACTATTGGTTGTAAACATGTTCCCTTACTTCGGCTTGATGGTGATCGCTTGCCTCTAGTCCAACGTGACGTCCCTAAGGCCCTTATTTCACTATCTAGGAAGGGCACACATAGGAAGCTCTAATGATAGTAGTGTTCCATGTTACCCATGCTTAACAGTTGTTATCTTTACCTTGCTGCAATGTCCCATTTTTTGATTGGTTGTAGTCAATCGCTCGTGCTAGTTCATTGTTGACCTTGTTCCGTGAGAAGGGCCCGAGATTCATACAGTTGAAGAAATGAAAAGCCACGAGCCAAATGTTAAAATGCAAAAGAATGGCAAGGGATGCAAAGCAAGGAAAAACCAAATTGTACCCTGAGCTCTACCCCCTCTTATATAGCCACTCGTCCTCAAGAGTATCCATGCATATTATGCCTATCAAAGTAAAAGGAACTCTTTATGAACATCTCGACCCTAATGAAGCAATAAACTGCCCATCACAAAAAGGGGGGTTATCTTATTATTACATGATAATCAATAAGCTTTCCAAACAAGCCATCTAAAGAAAAGAAAAAGGCAAATATGGGGGCTTGGAAAAACAAAGGCAAGGAAGGTAACTAAGGCATTGCTAAGCGCTCCCTCTACAAAGGCTCATGGACAGTAGTTTGATATAACCTAGCATCAAACTATGACTGCAATCATGAAGTATGCCCCATTCCATTTCACCCATCACTTACACCTATTTTCTAATAGGATCGACCTAGGAATTGTTCATGCCCTTGGGTTTGGAAGCACCTACTAGGGCATTGTAATAACCCTCCCATACCTAAGCATGGTAACTTATGTACAAATCATAAGCTAGGAAGACATTTGAAGATGATGCTTGTAGCAAGTATTTTGATGCCCTTCACATTAAATATGCCCCACTCTAACACTTATGATTTTGCACCCATGATGTTAATCTTTCTTGATTCCTTGAGTATGTCCAGATGCTTGCTCCTAGGTACAATTCCTATCCCTTGAGAGATCGTATGATGCTTCCCCAACACTTCAAAAAGGGCATCCAACCCCATTTGATGATAACTCAGTACACTTTGACAAAGGATGTTGGGCACTTATTGAAGGACGTTGACCTTGGGATGCCTTGAGATAGTTGAGTATGTTTTGCTCACACGTGTGGGCTATTTTTTGGCAAATTTTCATGTTATAATGTAATTTTAGCAATCTTTGAGGTCATCTTAGTTAGTTAGCTACTCGTAACTTGGATTTCTTATATTTTCTTGCATAAATAGTAGGTCAATTCCTTTGTCATACTTGGTGATCAACTCACACAAGTAAAATTGTCTTTACTCTCTTCTATGCTATGTAGTATGAAGCACTAGTTTAGTAGATTCCATTTGGAGGATTTTTCATGGATGGTTCTCTCTCTAAGATGATTATTGGTGATTCTTTGATGATATGAGCTATGTTAATGTAAGTTATCTCCTTCCATCTTGTTCTCGTTGACAAGTTAGGGCTTAATGAAATTTTCACCAAGGTTTTCTTCATGTTTTATAGTTTTAAAATCTCCTTACACAAGATTTTCATCAAGTTTCCATTTAGTTCCAAAGATTTTTACTCCTAGACTCAATTAGCCCTAGGTTGAAAAAGTAACTAGTCTCGTCTCCTGCGCTAATCTTTGAAAAAGCTCTAAATATTTTTATTTTATGTTTTCTAGGGCGAATTAGGGTTAGGTTACAACAAATTTATTTATTTTCAACATTATTTTCCTTGGACATTATTATCCTATGGTTTGAACTTGTATGTATTTATTTTTAAAAGTATAAATATCATTTTACACACATTTCTTTGCCACACATTAGGGTTGATGTCTAGGGCTTATCATGTTGTTATATGTATCTTCAACCATTGAAACTCGTTGTAATCACTTCTTTTATTTACTCTTTATTTAGCCTTAAATTTGCACCTATTTATCATGGATTTATGGGGCTTATTTTATTGTTGTTCTAGATTATTTGCATGTTGTAAATTGCCATTTAAAACCCTAGTTTATAACAACCAAGTGTAATTCATTGATTACATATGTTTGGGAACCTATTTGAGCCTTTATTGGATAACCTTAGCCCTATATATTGAGCCAAAGGAACCCTCGAATGTTAATTTTTGAATCCAACAACCTGACAATTAATTCCTAGCAGATTTATTACAGATCTACTAAATAAAAGCACAACTGGTTTCCTAACATAAACAAAAAATACTATTTAGCGGATGCACATTAAATCAACCAAACTCACACATCGACACATGTCCACAAGTTTCTACCCAATCAACAGCCCTTCATTTCATTAAATCAAAACCTAATTGGGCTCCCTTACTAGGAAAATGGCCCAAATTGACGAAATAAATACAAAATCTGGATCTGATCCAGCATATCAAGCCCTAGATTTGGTTGATTTTGAATATCATCACTGCCCCCTTTGCACCTTCCTCGAACCTAGCACATTTGAGTAGAAGTCCTTATCTACCCACCATTGAGATGCCTCTCTCAATGCCTTGTGCCTTCGTGTGTTGTGTCTTCTCCCTTGACCTAGCCCTTCTTTTATAAACTTAAGTTATGACCAAATCCAAAACCCTAATCTCCAAAGTGATTAATGGCTCAAATTAGATCTCGCCTCACTTGAGATCAACGATTGAGATTCATCTAAAGCAATAAACACTATTTGCATTAGAATAGATTAAAACCCAATTTTGTCTTACAAAAGAAATTACTTTAAATACTAACGTAATTGCTAAGGTTTAAAGGTGTATTAGGCAACTTCTTGCATGCCCAAACACTCATGCCTGTTTAGAAGTACTTGTCCATCCTACAAACATCAACATTGAACTCACTCTCTTAGAATTATACCCTAAATCACATAAAACCCTAATCATTTCATAATTATCCTTTGGCTAAATATTTTTTCGTAGAACCCTTAGGGGGCATTTAGCTTAAGTCTAATTGGATTACTTGATACCTAAGATCTACTAGAGAGCCTCCCTTATGGTGGCTTGTGTCCAACTATAGAAACAAGGGGTGTAGTTGCGGACATGATATTGGTAAGTCTCCCATTCTTATGCTCAATCTAGGTTGCTTAGTGATATTTCGCACTAAGGTGCTAGATTTTGTGGTAATAGGCACCATTTGTTTAGTTGTCTTTGCATGCATGTTAACCATTGTCCATGATCTAAAATGAGCATTTTTTCTCACATGATCTATAATGAGCTTCTTTTGCATGCAAAGGTGTACTTTAGGAGGCATTTTTAGTAGGGGTGTTAATCTTGTGACTGTTTTTGGCATGTTCATCTCCTGAAATATCCTTGTGTCAAAGCAACATGTGACAAACAACTAGGGTGTTGCTATGGAGGATAATTTAGCTTGTTTACAGTCTAATCTTCCCCTAAGAGGTGTTGCACACTTGCATGGCTAAGCATTGACTTATTCTCAGACAACCTCCAAGTTTCTCCAAGGTCAACACTTTGTGAGGATGGTTTAGTTTGCTTGTCCAACAAAAGGGCACCCCACATGACGAGGTTTTGTGTGCCCTTTTTAGCAATGAACTGAAGAGAGATAGAGTACTTTTGTTTCATGTGGAGAGAGAGAACGTTTTTTATTCAGTCTTCTTCCTCTTCCATTTCCCACTTTCTTTCTTTCATGTTGAGGTCTCCAATCAACATCCATATACTCTCATTGATCAAAAATTGAGCGCTCCTCTATTGAGATTTCATGTAATCTCTGAAGTGTGGGATAAAGTTCCTAAGTCATAATTGAATCCCCTTAGGCTTTCAGATTAGGCAAGAAAAACATCTAAATTTTTCAAACCTTGCACTTAGCTAAGCAGCTTTAATTAATGAAAGATAATGATTATCCTATCTCTTTGATTTGTGATGAATGTTCAAATGTTTGAGAATTTGTTCCTATGATCACTCTCATGTGCTTTTAGATTCAACATTGGAAAATTTTGATTAGCATGAATCTACATTTAGCTTGACCAATTGATATCTTCATATCTACATGTCCAGAGTAGAACACGCCCTACTCGTCAGAATACCTCCCAAATCTAAAGAAGCAACCATCCATTCAAAGTTTCTTTCTTTCAACCTCGAATGTTAGGCGTATCTATTGAGATTGGTAGCTTGGGAGGTACTCCAAACCTTAGGATATAGTGTTGTGTAGGAATTGGCACCAGAAAAGGGCTTTGTGGGCTAAGTACCCAAAGGTGGGGATTTTGCACCCAAGCTTGTGGGTGTGAAACCAAGCATGCTTTTGATGACTTGGCACTTGGAGATGATGGAGCGCCCTTTAAGGAGTAAGGGGCTACTTAGTACACCAAGAGAACCCTTGTCAATTGTGAGATATTAATTTATTTGTGTGTCAAGTGTGCGCTTGTGACAAACACTACAAGTCAGTTAGGCTTGTAGAGGTGCCCTTCAAGGGCTATTCATTACACCCATGGAGACATATAAATAGAGAGGAGGAGCATCCTCATTTCTCACATCCAAAGTGCAATGAATCATAGGAAGGCATCATCTGAGATAGTCGCAAGATCCAAAGCCGCCTAGAGAAGGAGAAAGAGGATTGTTTTGTGTCTCCTTGTGATTCGATTAAGGGCCGAGTTTGGTAGCAGGCAAACTAAGTCTTGGAGGAGCATCAAGGGCAATATTTTGTGCGAGTTTTTGAGTGGTACAAATCTCTGAAATCAGGCCACATTTTTGCGCATTCTGAGAAAGAGGGTCGAGCCCTATCACTTCCAGTTTGAAGGGGCCGAAAGGCTTAACAGTGGGCTAGAAGCAGCCCTAGGAAGGTGACGTGTAGGAGAAGAACTGCAGCCAAGAGTAGGTTTTTTGGAGCAAAAAGGTAGGGATGATGTGTATAGCCAAAAGCCCTAACTAGGCCAAGAACCTACAACAGTGTGCACAGGACCAGAAATGAACGAAAAGGTATGTAGTATGGTGTTTTCAAATTGATTTTGTTGCTAGTGGATGAGAGTCCAAGTTGGACAATTGTGTTTGGGCATCTTATGGACTGATTGGAGGGCAGCAAGTAGGTGCCCTTATGTGCCCTAAGTGCAAACTTGTGAAGGACTATTAGGTTTGATAAGAGTGGCAGAAGTTGGAAGCTCAGGGATTGTTCTTTGAAGGGATAAAAGGGTAGCCAAGGGAGTTGTTTGACTAGCCCTAAGTTGACTGTTGGAGGACTTTTGACAATGGAAAGAGGGCAGCCTCCATGCCCTAAGTTTGTCTTCATATAGCAGGCAGAGGAAGGCGGAAGTGGGAAGAAGTCCCAAAGTGTTGTATTCTTGAAGGACTAAGGAGCAGCAAATGTGCAGCTTAGGAGTTGTTCACAAATGGAGTTGTGAACAACTCACAGAAGTCCCTATGTGTTGACTCATTAATGGACTAATGATCAGCTTGATTGGATCAAAATAGCTCAAAATTTGACAAAAATACGTATATGTTTTATTAATAACTTGAATAATGATTGTTACATAGAAGGGCCCCTAGCTTATATACTGCCTTGGGTGCCTCTCGATGAAAGGGCATGATCTTTTGATCGTGCCCTTTTAACTAATTAATCTATAATTACAAAATGACTAAATTTTTATATAACATTGCCTTCCTCTCGAAAATATGCGTTATCCTTAAAGCATACGTAACTACGGGTGTTGTTGACGAAACACTTTTGTCTCCCAGGAAGCTTCTTCTTCTAGTAGGTCTTTCCACTTATTCAAATATTCTTTGATTACTCGTGATTACAACTTCTTTTCCATAGTGGAGATGATACCTTCTGGTTCCAAAATGATCTTCACTTCGTCAACTAATGTCAAAAGTGTCGTTTGTGCCACTTGGTGTTTGCCAAGTGCTTTTTTAAGGCACGCTACATGGAAGATATTGTGAACATGACTTTATCAAGAAGGCTCAAATTGTATGCTACTTAACCGATCTTTTTATTAATCTGGTACGGTCCATAGAACTTTGGTGCCAATGTGTTTCTTCCCTTTTGTTTTAAGGACAACTGCTTGTAAGATTGGAGTTTAACAAATAAACATTCTCCAACTTCAAATTCTCTTTCGATTTTTTTCAGTCAACCTGCTGCTTCATACGATTTCTTGCAATATTTAGATTTTCCTTTAGTGCTTGGAAGACTTTCTATGTTTCTTCTAATTGATCTTTAACTGTTGGAAGCTTTGTTTCAACAATGGCAAGGTATTTCCATTTAGGAGGTTCGTAACCGTACAAAGCTTGAAATGGAGTCATTTTTGCTGAAGTGTAGTAAGCGGAATTGTACCACCATTCAGCAAGATGTAATCATTGAACCCACTTATTTTGTTTGTTTGTTGCATAACATCATAGGTAGGCTTCTACACATTTATTGACAACTTCTATTTGACCATTTGTTTGAGGGAGGTATGTTGAACTCATGATGAGGCAAGTTCTTATATGTTTAAAAAACTCCTTCCAAAAATGACCTTTGAATTTGGCATCTCTATCGCTAACAATGACCTTGGGAAACCCATGTAATTTGTAGAGATTCTTGCAAAATACCTTGGCGATTTGTTTTGTTGACTCTGATTTCCTCATTCCTATGAAGTGTGCATACTTGGTGAGTCTATTGAATACTACAAGAATTTTGTCCTTGCCATCAAACACGGGCAATCCTTCTATAAAGTCCATTGATATTTCCTCCCACTTCTGATTTGGAATATTTAAGGGATGAAGCAATCTTGGGGTCATAATGTTCTCATTTATATTTCTCTAGCATTTATCGCATTCTACTACATACTTTTGAATATCATTATTCATTCCCTTCCAGAAAAATGATTGGCGTGCATTATATTAGGTTTTAAAGAAACCTACATGTCTGACTGACAGTGAATCGTGGGACACTTTGAGAACTTTGGCCTTAAATTTTGAATTTGGCCTTGGCTAAATTCTCCCCTTATACCATAGAATATCATTTTTCCATTCAAATTTTGGATTATGAGGAGGGTTATTGATTATAGAACTTGTTTTTGGATCTTTTGTATACTCACTTCAAATTTCATTGAGCCATTCTGGGACAGCAACTGAAATTGCAAGTAATGGTGATTCTTCGTCCTTCATAGACAGAGCATCTCTACTACGTTGTCTTTCCCTTTCTTATGTAATATATCATGTCGAAGGCAGTAATTTTCGATCCATTTTTGTTATTCTGTAGAGAGTGTTTTCTATTGGAGGAGGTGTTGAGGACTATTATGGTATGTTCGTATTAAGAATTTACTTCCCAAGAAATATTGTCTCCACTTGGCTAATGCGTGCATAATGGCGAGAATTTCCTTTTGTATGTAAACTTGAGACGTTCTTGCTTGTTAAGCTTCCTGCTTTCAAACGTGATTGGGTGACCATCCTACATTAATATTGCTCCTATGTCAAATCCTAAAGCGTCACATTCAATTACAAATGGCTTTGAAAAGTCTGGAATCGCCAATATAGGGGCATTAGACATAAATTCCTTCAAGTCTTCAAAACATTTTTTTGCTTCATCATCCCATCGAAATGAGTTCTTCTTTAGAAGGTTCATTAGAGGTGCGATTACATGGGCATAGTTTTAATCAACCTTTGATAGTACCCAATCAACCCTAAGAATCCTCTGAATTTGGAGATGTTAACTGGTCTAGGCCATTCTTTTATCGCTTTGATCTTATTAGGATCTACTTTTACTCCTTCCTTGGATATTATGTGTCTAAGGTACTCTACCTCTTCTTTTCCAAAGGTACACTTTGACATCTTTGCATAGAACGGATGTTCTTCTAATATAGTGAGAACTTGCTCTAAGTGTTGTATATGCTCCTTCAATGTTTTACTATAGATTAGAATATCGTCAAAGAACACTAACACAAACTTCCTTAGATATGGACGAAATACCTCATTCATGGTGGCTTAGAAGGTTGTTGGACTATTAGTCAATCCAAAGGGCAATACCTTAAATTCACAATTTCCCTCATGTGTTCAAGAAGCAGCCTTCGCTATGTCCTCTAGCCTTACTCTGATTTGGTAGTATCCCAATCTCAAGTCTAATTTTGAGAAGTATTGGGCTCCATGAAGTTCATCTAGCATTTCATCTATAAAGGGGATCAAAAACTTATTCTTAATTGTTACCTTGCTTTGTCCTCCGTAATCTAAACACTGTCTAAAGGACCCATCCTTCTTTCGGACTAAAACCATTGGAGCAGCATATGGGCTTCTAATCTTTGTGATGATTCCACACACTAATAGATCTTGGACTAATCTTTCGATTTCAGTTTTTTGGTGGTGTGGATACCTATACGGCTTGATGTTGACAGGGTTTGACCCCGATTTGACTTCAATTATGTGTTGGATTTCTCTTTCAAGCGGTATCTTCACAAGAAGATCTTAGAACACCTCTTTGTGTTTTTGGATCAGTTTTTGAACTTCAGGTGGTAGTTCTTGAACTTCAAGTGTTTCTTCGCTAACCAATTTTGAAGCCAGCATCTCCATTTGATGACATTGTACTACATATGCTAGTGCTCCCTTCCAAATCAACTTCATCATATGGTATGACGATACAATTTGGTTTGAGCAGGTTGGAACCCAAATAACTTGTATTTCTACCCCCCCTCCCATCTAAACTTTATAAATTGTTTATGATGGTTGGCAGAGTAAGTGCCTAGGGTTTCTAGCCATTGGATACCTAGGACCACATCCACTCCTCCTAATGGTATAGTGTAGAATAGAGCTTCTAGATTGTAGTCTTGAATCTATAATTTGACTTTATGGCATTTCCCTACTTTTTCAATTTTCTTTCCGTCATCACTTTCGTGTTGGGCATGCGAAATGTGAAAATGTTGAGCCTTTTCGCCATATTTGAGTCCAAAAAGTTGTGGGTGCTGCCACTATCTATTAGAACCATTACATTGCTTTTCTTGATATGTCATTTTCACTTTAATGTTTGGGGCTAAGATATACCTATCATGGTTGATAATCACACTTTCAGAATATTCTCGTTATCTGATTCTAGAGAAAATTGTGGAGAATCTTCAACTTCTTCAACTTCTAATTCTTCATTGTCTGAATCATTGGTTGCTTCACGTGTAAATAGGTTCTTGGTCTCTTTTCCCTTAGCACATTTATGTTTAGAATCCCATTTTCGCCACAACGTTTGCACTTACCTGATTTCATTATTTGCATTTCCAAATTAGTTTTTTCTCCTTCACGTAGATGTGGTGGAACATACTTTGTATTACCCGCGTTATCAGTTTGGGAAAATCTTCGTCTCGAATATACTCTTTCAACTTTTGGCCATTGTATCCTTTCGAGCTTCTTTTCTGCAACTTTTGCTTTATGCCTCGCTTCTTCTATAGAAGTGATGTCATGAAGCTTAAGCACAGCCTAGAGATATGGTTTAAGTCTCGTGATGTATGATTAAATAAGATGAGTCTCTGACAACCCAAGTACTCGTGTAACTCAAGTTTCCCACTCTCTAGTGTATTCGTCCACATCTCCTTTATGTTGCAGCCTAGTGAGTGTTGCGAAGAACTCTTCTTCTTTGACACCTTGGATTCTCTTAAAGAATGCATTTTTTTATTTCTTCCAACTGATAATGTGTGTCGTTTTCTTCCACCACATATACCAATTATATGCTTTGCCTTCCATTTGCATGGATGCATGCCTGATCTTTTCATCATCATTGTCAATACCATAAATCTCGAAATATTCTTCTGCTTTATTGAAACATGCAAAATTGTATTTCTCGTTACCGTCAAATTTGGAGAGCTCAAGTTTTGCTCTTCGTTGATATGTAGCAACTAGTGGGGTGAAGAGGGCGTATTGATTCGAGAGCTGCATACTTGAGTATTGATTCCAAAGCTGCATATTTTGAAAATTTGTGTTACTATTTTGTTGATTGGGCATGGAAGATGTTTTTGGAGACTCAGGGATCTGATGTGAGTTTGATGAGTTTGATGTATCTCAAGAATTTGAATGTTGAGTAGCTTCGTTATTCTGGGGTATCTGATCAAGGTGTAATTTTCAACTTTTCACAAATACAGTTCAACATCGCCATTGCTTGATCATGAGCTATTGATGTTGCATTATGATTTCGATCCACCTTATTTGAAAGGATTGAATGATCCTTTCTAAATTCTTTATGATTCTGCTCGAGCTAATTCTCTATTCGCTTCATTGTATCTTGGAGCTCCTCGATTTTTTTGGCATGTCCAGTGACCTTAGTCTCAAGATCTATCATTTTTTATTAAAATCAACCATCGACATTGACGAAGACATTGATCGAGTATGTAGTGGTGTATATTTATCCAACTTAATGTTTTTTCTTAACTTGACCCTAATATTTATTTTTTTAACTACATAATATTTTTTAAACTATATAATTATAAACAATATAATTTAATAGTTATAAAGTTTTTATAGCTATATAATATAACTTTAATGTAATGTAATAAATTTAAAAAGAACAACAAGACTTGCGGACGGGTTAGATCGGTTAGAGGCACAACGATCAACGGAGGTTAGGGTTCGATTAGATACAATGTCCGACAACGAACGACCAAGGATGATCGTCACATGGAAATGGTCGGGAAACAACTGACTTTCATTGACCAGGCGGCAAGAGGCATGATGGATCGGGGTAGAGGAGAAATGGGGACAAGGCAGCAATGGAAAAATGTGATAAGTCAGCCACTGGGAGTATGTATGGCAGCGGTAGGGTCGGCTTGCAAAAAATTAGACAGACAGTGACAAGGGCAGGTTGCCTAGACGAGTATGGCAATGGTTGGAATTTCCAAATCTGCGAAAACAAGTGCGGACGAGGTGGAAAATGTATGATGTGAATGGAGGCGGGGTGGATGATTTGCAGAACTGGATTGTAGAGATGACAGTCACGGGGATAGGAGAAGAAACGGTGACGACGAAAGAGGAGCAGAGCAGCAAAATAATAGTATGAATAGTGCGACAAAATGAGCGATCAAATCAATCACTAGCGAGAGGATTGAAGGCTCTGATACTAGATGGAGCAAAATAGCTCAAAATTTGACAGAAATACAATATATTTTATTAATAACTTGAATGATGATTGTTACATAGAAGGGCCCTGGCCTTATATACCGCCTCGGGTGCCGCTTGGTGAAAGGGCATGATCTTCTGATCATGCCCTTTTGCCTAATTAATCTATAGTTCCAAATTACTAATTTTTTACATAAGATAGAGGGCAGATAGTTGGTGAGTCGTGTTCAATGACCTAAAGGAGTAGGATTCATTGATAGAGGCAGATTGGTGTTGTTGCAGATTGGGAGCCAAAGGACTAGCATATGTGTTCAAGGTATGACCATGTGGAGTTGTGAAGTGCACTACATTAGCTAATAGGTCAGTTGCATCTTGTTCAAGGTAGATTGGTTGTCGAAAGAATGACACCAAATCCTAATTGTATTTCTTATATCAATGATTGTATGAGGGCCATGATCCCTGGTACAGCAGACCTAGACAGTTGTATTAGAGATTGATTAATATAACGAAGTTGGGTTGAAAATTGTAAAAAGTTGTCTATTGTGCATGTGTTGATTTAATGTTGTGTTTATTCCACTATTGTTAATTTTAGGTATGTTCTATGCTTAGAGTTAGAGCAATTTATTTCAATTTTCACAGTTAGCTTAATATCTTTCCCAGATTAGCAATCACATCAGCATTAAAGTAAACTGTAGATAGAAGATAAACATAAATCGCAGAAGACAAGCCAAGACAAGAGGACACAAGATGTGGTGCTAGCCAGGGACAAACCCCAATGTAGGGAAACCCTTGATCAATTCTTCTTATATGTTCTTCAATAGTTCAACAAAGAGAGAGAGAGAGAGATAGTACATTTACAACAGAAGTCAACACTTTGACTTATCTAGATAAGAGAATAGATCATCTCTAAGAAGATGATACATGAGATCATTTTAAGACATGTTGTTTCAACTGATTCTCCAAGGTGACTCCTTCACCTATCATCGTGTTGCATCTCGTCATCATGTTGCACCTCACCAAGCTACACCATGTTGCACCCATCATCACAATGTTGCATCTTATCATGCTTCATCAATCATGACAGTACCCATCACTGTACTGCATCATGTACCATCATGTGCCATCGTTGCACCATGTTTTGCCACCATGTGCTTGTTGCACCTTGCTTACCATATTGTTGTCTCAATTGCTATTGCAGCACTATGTCTTGTTGTTGTCCCAATTGCTATTGCAGCACCATGTTTTGTTGTTGTCCCAATTGCTATTGCAGCACTATGTCTTGTTGATGTCCCAATTGTTATTGCAGCACCATGTGTTGCTACTATCCCAATTGTTATTGCAACACCATGTCTTGCTATTGTCCCAATTGCTATTGCAGCACCATGTCTTGCTATTGTCCCTTGCAGCACCATGTTTGTTGATGTCCCATTGAAGCATTGTTGTACCATGCTTGTTGTCCCAATTTGCAACACCATGCTTGTTGTCCCAATTTGCATTGTTGTACCATGTTGCTGTCCTAATTTTGCAGCACTATGCTTGTTGTCCCAATTTGCATTGTTTTACCATGTTGTTGTCCCAATTTTGCAGCACCATGTTGTTGTCCCATTATTTAGCATGACTAGCCCTCTAGTGTTGTGGCCATGCCTAAGAGAGGCTCCTTCATACCACATTGACCTCTTGAGGGTCTATCCATCTCAACGCAACCCTAGATTAATTCCAACAGCTTGCTATGGCCTGCGGCTTAGCTTGCTGCAGCTTTTGGTCTCCTCAACGTACCCAAACAGTCACTTAATTTCTAGTGTTTAGTCCCTCATCTACTCAGCCTTGCAGCCTGCCCTCTTGGCCCTCCATCCAACAATTTTGTCACTTGAAGTGGCATGTGGCTAAGGCATCATGGACCTGCGGCTAGGGCAAGATAGACCAGCATTTAGGGCTTCTCCATAGGGCAGTGTTGGGGCTTCCTCATAGGGCAGCGTTAGGGCTTCTTCATAGGGCAACGTTAGCTCTTCTCCATAGGGCATCGTTAGGGCTTCTCCCTAGGGCAACGTTAGCTCTTCTCCATAAGGCAGCATTAGGGCTTCTTCTCCTAGATTTCTCTCACACTAAAACCCAAGACAAGTGGAAAGAAATCAAGAGAGAAGTTGTGTGTGAAATGACTCTCAAGTCATCTCCTTTTATTCTAAAATGTTGAGCACATGAAGGGTTTATTTGGTTGTTGGCCAACCTTGACGAATTGTCTTATAACACAAATAAATTCATAACTCCATGAATACTTTCGGAATCAAATGATCTTTAGATCAATCCTACACCTCTCGATGAGAGGGATCCAAAAAAAAATATTAGCTGCCATAAAGAAGATGACCCACATGGAGTTTGGCCCTAGTTGCCAATTTTAACAACTATGCAAAGTAGTCTTGTTGTGGCATTTGAGTTGGTTGTGTCAAAGATTCTAAGACCCTAACCTGGATTCTCCAGTGTCATGGAAAAACAACATATCCCTCGCCCATACACTCCCCACCCCCACCCCCCCCGGGGGACCGTACAACCAAGCTTCTTGATGGTTCTAGCATTGGAAACTAGGCAATTACTAAGAGGGGGGGTGAATCAGTAATTGTATCTTTTCAACAATAACTAATTTTAACAAATTTAGTTATCTTTTAACTTCTTTATTAACAATTAACAGAGTTATATAGGTGTTCAACAATTAACCATGAATTCAAAGGAAAACACACAAACAACACATGTAGACACCAGATATAAGTGGAAACCCATAAAGGTAGAAAACCACAAATTTTTGACGTGATGTTGTAAGATTCCTTTCCAAGGATTTTCAAGTTTCCAATAGTTTTCTGGGTTTATGCTTTAAATTTTCACTTATGCATTTTGCCAAACAGTTTAATTGCACATTGTTGTATGTTCGTTTTTGCAACTCCGACTAAAAATGCAAGCACAGTAACCAATATTCATTCAACAGGCATATTTAAAGGAGGCAAACTGATATGTATAATACTCAGAAAGTCATATATTGTTGGTATACTAAGTCACCGGATTCGTCCTAAACCCCCTACGAATCCCGAATCCAGCGAATCCGACACGATTCGGTCCGGATTCGTGTCCAAATCATATGACATGTCGTGTCCGTTTCCGACACGTCGAATCCGAGGTCGTGTCACGATTTTCAAAAGCGTGTCGCGATTTTGGGACACGTGTCCTATTTCCAGGACTCACTAAGCTCAGTGCGGGAAAGAAAAGGGCATGTTTGCTCATTAATATTTCATTTGTCAAGTGATTTGTGCTGTTGCAGCAAGGAGTAGAGCATTTTGGCAACTTCATGATCAAGTCTAAGCCCTAGTATTGATATGCTATTCATGGTAATGTTAAATTCTTAAAGCAAAAGTGACATTCTCCTTAATCTTCATTTTCATCCTTTTACTTAAATTTTTAACATTACCATGAAATGACTTAGGATGTTTGAGAGTGGTTCCGGCCTCATTGGATTTCATATGGAGAAAGGTGCCATGGACCTCATCAGGCCTCTTAGAGGGCCCTACGACATGCATAGATTATTATTTGACCTCTTGAGAGGCTTATTCCTTCATT
Organism: Pinus taeda; assembly: GCA_000404065.3. Taxonomy (NCBI): domain Eukaryota; kingdom Viridiplantae; phylum Streptophyta; class Pinopsida; order Pinales; family Pinaceae; genus Pinus; species Pinus taeda. Next base: position 143,557 of record APFE030419263.1, read on the forward strand.
TCTGAGCTAGTTTGGTGGGCTTGTCACCAAAAGTTAGATTATTAGAACATTATTTTATTTTTGGCGGTTATGTAGACCAAGCGGACTAATTCGAACTCCTCATTAGTAGTTCATTTGCTCGTCATGGCTTTGGATTGAATCTCTTCTCTCTCTTGAGAATTTTGCACTTTTTCTTGGAGGATGAATTGGAGCTTTATGGATGAATTTTGATGTGTGGATTTGGTTTATCTTATCTTGGAGCTTCTCTATTGTCAAATTGTGGATGGTTGGATATGTTACATTACATGTAATTGCATGTTTCTAAATGTTATTCTTGTTTTGCAAGTTGAAGTATAAAAGCTATAAGGTTGCTTCTCTTTGCCCTAGAAGGCTAGCAAGGTAGTCTTATGGCCTCCTTGACTAGGAACGAAGGTCCTCATTCATATTTACCATAGACTCCATTCTCCCAAGACTAAGGCACTTATCTACCAAGAGGTGGTCACCTAAAATCAATTATTTATCACCTTTTCCTAGGTCTAGCCAAGTTGGGTTAGCTAGGGCATCATTTTCTTGACAAAATAGCCATCCAAAAAGTTCGATCTCCTAGCCTCTCCTACGTTGGTGCTTCCTCAAGGCCTCCTCCAATTTTGAAGCCATTCCAACAGTGGAGTTGTGAGAAAAGCCAAGCCCTAACTCTGAGATCAAACTTTGTCCTAGTAGGCTTCATAGGATCAATTCAACACCTTTAAATGAATATTCTTTCTTTGATCCTTTACCCCTCCTTGTTTGGGCTAAGAACATCATCGGTTGCTAAACTCTTACCTCCTAACCTAGGTTGGGTCCACTTGGTCCCGTGTGATCCCATTCCTTTGAAAAGATAATTCTTCAAGAACCATCAGGGATACCAATTTCAGTAAGGATTTGGGGATTGGAAAACTCTTTCACAAGTCATATTCCCTAAACCTAACCCTCAAATCCTCCTATCCTTCTCCTAGAAGGCATTGTAACTTGCTTAGAAAGCAGGCAAGCTCTATTCTTCAACCTCTTATGGAAGGGGATTATTTGGGTCACTCTATATCCACTTGTTGATTTATCCCTCATTTGTGACTCCATATATACTAGGTCTCCTCCCATCGGTGAAAGTTCGTAAATAGTAGGGAGCCTTAGCTAAGGTGACAATGGGCTAAGTCTCCATTTGTTGCCCTTGGTCTAGCATTTCCCCCTTTAGGGATACCCTTTAAGTCCCCTGCTAGTTTGAGCGATAACAAGGCCCTCTTAGCCCAAGCACATCCCCAAGGACAATATCTAGAGTTGGATATGCTCCTTCATAGTAATAGATGATGATAGAGACATTTGTAATTCCTCATCTAGTCCTACTTCTCTCCGTCTTCGAGATTGAGGAATGTTTACCTTCTTGGTCCACCCTTTTTCATGTATTTCATTTCTTGTCTAGTACTTTCATTTGTATCTTTTTCCCTTTAGCATCTAGGAATGATCTTAGCACTCCCACTTTTTGATGTTGAATGGTTTTATTTTCTAGTCTCCTTAACCTATTATTAGGTAATTCGTGGACATTAATAGCACATTCCATAATATATTCATGTGGAATCCTTGAGGTTGATATTCTCAAAAAATCATATGAGTGATAACACACATCAGTAGACTCTTCTCTTCAGCCTTCAATGTTAGGAGAGCTTGAACAAGTTGCTCCCTGGCTCCTTCCATGTTCAACCAACCCAGACCTTTCAACCTCAACAAATCCCCAAAGACATTATCTAGCTTTGCATAAACACCTTCAATAATAGATACTTCCTCCTCTAATTCTACTTCTTTGTCTTTGATATTGAGTAGTGTTCACCTTCTCACTTTACCCTTTCTCATATCTTGATTTTCTTGTCTGGTACTTTCAAATGTATCTTTTCTTCCCTTTAACATCTAGGAGTGATCTTGGCGCTCCAATATTTCAATGTTAATTAGTTGTAGTCTGGTTGACCTACTACTCAATCCTTTCAGGACAATAATAAAATTAGTTTATTTTTTTGGGGGGCTGGGGGAAATGATACTTCTTGTTTTCACATAAATATTCACATCAGCAAAGAAAAAACGAAGGGAAATAGAGTATATACAATGGCATTTATATCCTATTCCTCAACACTACTAAAGAAAAAAAAAAAGTTCGAGTATGCATCAGGTTTTCATAGCTTGACACCATTCATAAGAAAGTAATATTTAGCCAATAGTTACATGCATAGCTCATCCCTCCACATATGAGGAAACAATGACAAATAACCATCCTCATTCTCGAAAACACGCGATCGACAAATTTTCCAAAGGACAAACAATGCAAAGATCCTCATATAGTGCCAAATGCCACTACAATAAGAATGAACCAAAGTCATGGAGTCACCCAACATAGTTACAAGCAAGTGCACTCTCCCATGAAGAAGTGAAGAATGCTACATCTATACACAATCTCAACAACTCCTAGCTAACTCGCTATACTTCACCATTTTGGAAGAGTTGCAAATAGCGCAAAGACCATCAGAGAGACCAACTTTCTCCAATTGAACCTAGAATAGAAGGCTTTGATAAATAACCAATGATGCAGACACACATGGCCTATAGGACACCCACACTAAGTAGAAACAATGCAACCTTTGAATTCAATGAATCTTGGCATCAAAAGACACCCACCATGCATTGAGTACAAGCTAGAGTTTGTGGCGCCAATGAAAGATGGATTGCAGCTTATACAAAACAAGTGGATGCCCAATTCTTTCCTAACCACACCATATTGATCCTCACATATCAAATTTCCTCTTGTACACATCCTCCTTTGAAATAAGCCCAACAATCTCTGTGATAGTGAGTTGGCCTATAAAGAACAAGGAATGCGTATGTGTGAGGATGCACCAATCCATCCATGAACACAAATCTAAATCCTGAAGGTCACACAAAGGAAGATATCATTCTCGCTCAATTGCCATACAATAGTCAACAATATAAGGCCCTAATCCCCCTAAATCAATCCCAACCTATATAACTGCCAACCATTTGCCCCCTAACCAAACCCACCACATTTCACCACGTAGACCAAATATTCTTGAAAATAAATGTGTCAGTGATTTGAAACTAGTGTAGCACTATAATAATATCACACAAACCATAGGAGCCATGTATCCTACCAATATGTTGAGCTATAAGCAATCTATGTCTCAACAAAATTGCACAAAGAAGACCCCTCCACACAAAAGACACCTATTTCGCAATAAAAATGCTCCCTAATTAGCTACAACAATCAAACCAAGCCCTCCCTCATCCTTGGGTGTGATACAAAATTACAAACATCCCACAACACCATTATAACGCCCTACTCCCCACAATACTTGGACCACAAAGTCAACCTCAACATCTACTCCAACCACTGAAAGACTTCCTTGCTAGGAAACAAACATGATACGCAATAGACATGAGAAGCCTTAAATATCTTTCCCAAAAAAATTGCAAAAGAACAATAGGTCCTTACTCTACTAGAAGAGAAACATACTCGATAAATGTTGAGAACACTAATCCCATACGGCAACGAAGGAAAGACCCACACCAAAGGGAATGCCAAGACATTACGTAATAACACCTCCGGGAACAAAAATCCAAGTTGGGAGAATCCAGTGAAGGAGGTTACCCAAACCAACCAGCCAATAGTCAACTTTATTATCACTAGCTACAACCCTTGAAGCCTCAAAAAAGATAGTCAAACAATATCTGGCTCCATTAAATGTACCCTAATCTACAAAATTGTTGTTAATAGTTTCCAAACTATCTAAGAGAAATACCACGTATGTTCCCTTGGATGCAAGCAGCTTCGAAGAGATAGCCCAAAGAATCAACTAGCAACACATACATAATGGGGCCACAGGACATCCCTATCGAATAAACCAATGCAACATAATATGGAGGGATAGGGAGTTGTTCGCTAAGGAAAAAACTCAGGCACCATCAAAAAACAATGTTCATCATATCAAAACAATGTGGGCCAAATCCTAAACAAGTCAACAACTTAGTGATAAAAAAATAATATATCGAATCATAATCCTCATCAAAGTCACAATCTTAACAAAGAGTTTTTACTAACCAAAAATTTGACCCACTCCATGGCTTCCCATGCTAAAAACAACATATACAAGATAAATCATCATTATACAAAACATGTATGTTTCCTCCACACAATATTTCTAGGAAACATTATGAAACCAAAGAACAATTACCATGGTCAGAATGTGGCAAGCCACTCTAGGCAAACTAATAGGTCTCCAACCCCAAGTCAAATATCTTGCAACATTCTTGGGAATCATCTTAATCAAACCCTAGTTAATAAACTTGGTAAATCAACCTAACGAAAAGGAATCAAATCCAAGTAGTAAAAGTGATCCTTGATTATATCCTAGATCACCTTGCAGAATTCACAGAGCAACCCATCCACGTGTCAAGACTTTCCATCTTGCATTAAGCAAGTGACAACAAAGAGTTTTGTCCTCAGAAATTCATTATCTTACATGTCCCAATCCCCAATGAAGACCTTATGAGGAATGACGTAAAAGCACAAATCCCTATAGTAGTCATAATGAAGTCTGACAAAGCATAGGGTGAAAAAAATTTGAAAATGTAAACCAAACATACCTTTAATCTTAACAAGGTCCTCTTTAAGAGGACTATCGACCTACGTAAACCCAAAACCTTGTATGTTACCACCTTCTTTTTCAGCAAGTCAAAAAAGAATTTGAAACCTTCATCCCCCTCCTAAATCACTACATTCTAGAGCAAATCCTAGCACCTCTAGTAATGTACCATTGTTCTCTATGCAACACCACCTCCAAATAGGCAGCTTCTTCTCAGAAAATAATGTTATGAAGATCCTCACTAAAGGAAATACCCACCTCCTCCATTTATCTAGCCACTCACAACTCCCATTAATGCCTACAAGCCATGATTTTGCCCCACCTCTCATGAATTTTTTATTGTCTGACAAATGGCAACCTCCTAAAAAAAAGCCAACCTCTATCCCCAACAAGACAAGGAATGAGATTCCACACACACTGAAGAAGTGCACAAGAAAAGGAGAATATAAGTGCAAGGCATTAAGCTTGAATAAGGAATAAGGCATTGAATCCACTACATGTCCCACTATGATAACAATTTTAATGGACCAACAATTTGATCATGTAACAAAAGTCAATGTCATCTCGAGGTTCATACACTTGATCTTCCCAATCTCTATTCTTGTCTAAACTTGGACCAAATGAACTAACACCCAGTATCTGATACTTTTTTCTTCCAGTTGGGGTCCAAGAGATGAAACACCAACTTACAACACACCCCAACCTACCTCTCTATATCAATAAACATAATGTGAACACCACCACACAGACCACATTCCCACTAGACCACCAACAATAAAATATACACTAGACAAAGAAGAAGCCACCCAATCCCAAAGGTGACTCCTCTCCACATTGCGATCTGATGCATACACTAAACAAAACCCTAGTAATGAATCAAAGCCAAAAGGGCAAGCAAGACACAATGAAAAATAGGTCACACTCATCACCTACAAGGGAAAAGAGAAAGGACCATCCCCACCCACCAATTGCAGGATTTGTAGCCCAAAAGGACCATTCCATTGACGAGTCATCCAAGTACGAAGGATTTGACTTTCTACTTACAAAACAAGGTCTGGTCTATGTTATATTTCTTGAGAACCTAGCAATTGGTACTTAATTCCTAGCAAAAATTTGATCTATTGAATAAATACACAGCTAGGTTCCTAACACAAATTCAGCAAAAGGAAATTTATATAATCGATCTCATAAAACAAGACACACATATTCTACCCAACAAGTTTTTCATTAAGACAAAATCCAAACTTACGTGGGCTCCCATCTTGGGATAATGGCCCAATTGAGAAAATACATAATACAAATAAGCCAGATCTGATCCAGCAAATCTACCCTAAATCGGTGCTTGATCTTCTCTACAAATTTGGATCTCCAACCTCTCTACACTCCCCTGAACCCAACACATCGCTCATTGAGATGCCTCTCTCAATCATGTGTTGTTGCACTATGTCTTTCTCCTCTCCTCGACCTTGCTTTTATGAATTTACATTGAACTAAATCCCTAACACTAACCCTAATCTCAAAGTGATTGATGACCAAGATTATATCTCGCCTCACTTGGGATCAACAGCTAGGATTAAAACAAAAACACTAAAGTAAATTACTTTACTTTTCCTAAGCTTCATTTAGCTCAATAAGCCAACATACTAATATGTGCTTTTTCCTAATTTAGACTTAGGCTATGTTATATTAGCAACTTTCTCACACTTGAGCAAGTGTTCAAATGAGAATGTGGGCGACTTTTGCATGCCTAGAGTCTAGACACAAGGTATGTGTGAAAGTACCTACCCGAGCTACAAAAATCGGCACTTCCTCTTAGTGAGGGAGGTTCTTCGAGAAGAAACTCTTCCACCTAGATCGATCTCCAATCCCACCACATCATTCATTGTTATAGCTACTCCCTCTGAACGGGAAGGCTTCCCTGCTACCTGCTTTGGAATTTGCACTGAAGACCTATTTCTCCCAACCATGCTCCTAGGAATCTTAACCTACTCTTGAGCATCCATCAATGTTAGCTCATACCAACTAGTTTTGACAAATCTTGAAGAGGCCTCCTACCCATCTTCCAGATTAGAAAATTGAGTCCTCGATCTCATTCTTTGTCACTAAATTGATCCTTGATCCAAGATCCCCTTGGGTCTACCTACAAGCTAGCCCTGCAAGTTGAACAGTTTATCCTTCCTGACACCAAGCCTTATCTTTGTGTCTTGGGTAGCTCCCTTTGAACGTATGAATGTTTTTCCTTGTTGGAACACAACATCATACCTTTCATCCTCCAAAGTTGAGATTGAGAGCAAGTTCATCTTCAGTGTAAGACATATAACACCTCTGCCACCTACAAAGATCCTCTCAATTCTAACTAGAATATCACTATTCCAACGGCTTTCACTGCATGTATGGTACTCATACCAACTTTCACATGAATGTCTAAATCTGTCTCTAAAACTCTAAGGATCACTTCCCTTGTTCCCATCATATGGAAAGATGATCCATTATCCACGAACGAGCATCACTATACACAAACCAGGCACTTCTAACACTAGTGCCAGAAAGACAAGCAGCCACCAATGAGAAGTCCTCCTCAAATTTTGTTGCAAACTCATTAATCTCTATTAATGTTGCAACCTGTGTTTTCCCTTTGTCTTTCTTTATGTTTTGACACTGGCTTGCATAATGTCTTGGCTTGTGACAGGCAAAGCACTTGACTTTGCTCATGTCCTTCTTCTTCCCATAATGAGAGGATCCTTCCTCTCTCTTTTTCAGTTTGCCAGTCCCCCTTTCCCTTTCTTGCATGACCTGAAAGAGCAACGTTCTCATCCCCTTCACCTTTTACCTAAGTTGCAATGTAGAACCTCCTCACAAGTCTCCTCTTAGGTGAAGTCATCCCACAACCTATCCCAAGTTGGGAGATTCTATCGTGCCACAACTTCCTTAACAAAGATACCTCGTCACTTTGTGAAGCCGTTTAGAGTTGTTCTTACCAATTCTAAGTCTAACACTTTCTCCCCTACCACAACAAACTCATCTCATACTTGAGATATTCGGGTGAGATAAGAAATCGTTTCAATCTTAGAAAATTTGGTGCTCCTGAGTTTCTCTCTCAGCATCATTTTCTGATTTTAGTTGTCACTTTGATACAGCTTGGTCAATGTTTCTAAAAACTCTTTATCAGTTTTCTTCTCAGCTATATGAGGAACAATATGATCCTTCACTCAATCTAAGATGATCCTCCTGGCTTTCATGTCCTTGTGGGCATCCAAAAGTGTTGCATAGGTAGGAGGAATTTGAGTTTGTTCTACAAACTACAAGATCTCATTCTCCTCTAACACCAATAGAATTCTCTCGTTCCAGATATTGTCGTTAGACGACCCATCGAAACGTTCAAACCTGAGATCTGTAGCCATCTTTGTCCAATTGATCAAACCCTGCCAAAAAACAACTTGCTTAGCTCTTTAGTGTTGCGGATTTCTGTCAATCAATCTACCGAATCCACCTTGTCACAATCTCTCCATGGCTTACCCTACCCTTACATGCGTAGCCCACCTGGTAAAACCACCCTTGCCTCCATGCACATAGTTGACAATTGTTGTAGGCCTATCTAGTGTTCCCTCTACCAGCATCATTTTCTCGCGACCACCCTTAATGTTAGTTCCAACGTTGCTCCTCGTACATTGCGACCTCCTGTCGCAACCTCAATCCACCATCGTTTGTTGTCTAATGTCAACCTCGACCACCACTATGCGTCTCTCTACATGGCATGTTGGTCAATAGAATTAGTGGCTCACTTTTCTCTAGTAGCTATTTGCATCTTCCGACTCGAACAATCCTACACAGATTTGCATCCCACAAGATGCCTATCGAACCCGTCACCTACCAGTCGATGGCCTCCACTCACTCTGTAGATTGATGACTTGTCTCAATGCTCGTCAACCAACTCTGACCCTAGCCCAATTGTCTCCTCTACAAGCTTACAATGTTGTGGTCGATTCCAACTTCCTGTAAGCGGCCCTGACAACCCTGTTACCACTGACTCTATCTCATTGTCAGTTGCGACACCTATTTTGATCCATTGTTGGTGTTTGTCGTGATTATTCCACAATTTTGCCACCCCAACTAGATCTGTCGACTAGGTGGCTCTCAATCCACCATCGTTTGTTGTCTGCTGTCAACCTCGACCACCACTATGCGTCTCTCTACATGGCATGTTGGTCAATAGAATTAGTGGCTCACTTTTCTCTAGTAGCTATTTGCATCTTCCGACTCGAACAATCCTACACAGATTTGCATCCCACAAGATGCCTATCGAACCTGTCACCTACCAGTCGATGGCCTCCACTCACTCTGTCGATTGATGACTTGGCTCAATGCTCGTCAACCAACTCTGACCCTAGCCCAATTGTCTCCTCTTCAAGCTTACAATGTTGTGGTCGATTCCAACTTCCTGTAAGCGGCCCTGACAACCCTGTTACCACTGACTCTATCTCAGTGTTAGTTGCGGCACCCATTTTGATCCATTGTTGGTGTTTTTCGTGACTATTCCACAATTTTGCCACCCCAACTAGATCTATCGACTAGGTGGCTCTCCTCATTTCGATCCGCTCTGGTGACTACATATGGCAGCGAGTTCCCCGTGGCAACTAAGTGTTGCCACTGGGTGGGTCGTCAGGTTTGTCTGCCACCCACTCTCTACCCCCACTTCTTTTTTATTTTTTTTGTTCTTTGTCGCCTACACAAAAATTTGGATTCGGCCCTGCATTTACATATAAAAGGGAAAAAATATTGTTGTCATATAGCCAATGCCTTCAAACTCCCCATAAAAAATATCCCACCTTGTACAATTGTGGCCAAACCTAGCCCCGACAATCTTGTACGAACCTGGTTTCTATGATTCTGATATCGGTTTCCTTCAGAGCTTTAGCTCTAATACCATGTTAGAATTATTGCAAACCTAGCACCTGATACTTAATTCCAAGCAGAAAATTGATCTATTGAATAAAAGCACAACTAGGTTCCTAACACAAATTCAACGTAAGCAAATTTAAAAATCTGATTAATGGATCTCATAAAACAACACACACAGATTCTACTCAACATGTTTTTCATTAAAACAAAATCCAAACTCATGTGGGCTCTTGTCCTGAGATAATGGCCCCACTGATAAATATAGAATACAAATAGAATTAGGACCAACAACCATTTTGCATGGAGTTCAATAGATAGTAGAAGTTTTTCTACAAATCTTTCTATATTATAAATTAGGAATGGAACTAGGGAAGTATGCATTGTATGCAAGCATGTATATGCATTTTATAGAGATGAATATATATTTGGGATTTTATTCCATGAGGTGGTTTTTTCCAGTCAAAAAATAGATCTAAGAATTAGAATGAAGAATCACACTCTCAGCTACCCAATTTGAATCTTCTTACGTTTTCCCATTTAAATCTATGTCATTATTAGATAATCCCATATTGTCATCACATGCTAAATTTACTTTGTTAAGATACAATAGTAAAAATAGCTACAAACACAATAACGAATGCCCACCATAAGAGATATACATGGTCCCTTTTTAAGTTGGAGAAAACCCTCATTGGGAATAAAAATACGTATTCTTGAACTCTATAAAAATGGATGCAAATAACTACTTCCAACAACATCTACTTTCCCAATTCCATTACTACTATATAATGCAAAATGGTTGGTGGAACAAAATCTACTCTATCTTGATCTAGGGATTGAACAACACAAAATTGTTTGCCCTTGGCTCTGGCTCTATTTTGAGCACTTGTTATAGCTCTATAAATTATTCAACCCTTGGCTCCTCTCATCTCTTGGGCTAGAGCTAGTAGAACACACAATTCTCTGTCATTCATTTTTCTACAACAACAGTTATCAAACTTCTCTTTGGGACTTCACTTGACTCGACCTTACTAGCTTCCAAACTTCTCCAACTAGAAACTTCATGTCTCTTCTACATTTGAAGAAATATATTTTCACCTCACACATAACTACAACACACAATTGTGTTCCCCCCTTTTACCTCTCTCATTATATAGGCTTCTCTCATCTCTTGGGCTTGCACTAGTACAACACATAATTTTCTATTGCTCATTTTGCTACAACAACAACTATTGAACTTCACTCTAGGACTTCATTTGACTCAACCTTACTAGCTTCCAAACTTCTACATAACTACAACACATAATTGTGTTCCCCCTTTGTAGCTCTCTCATTATATAGGGTTTTTCTCTATCCAATACTCCATATGGGGTTCTATTCAAGATGGCAATGACAAACCTCTTTCTTAAAACAAAGATGTTGACCCAGAATCAAAACCACTCTTCAGTAATGAGCTTCTTTTACGCTTCCAATCATGAAGGCGCTACAGTTTAGTGATCTTCCCTAATCATCCTTTACTTTTACTTAGCTCAAGTACAAACCCTTGTGCACCACACAATGCCTCTTTACACCTTTTTTCCTTCATTGATTCAACTTCCCATTAACTCCTTTAGAGGTCTGCTAGTTTGTCAACAATCAACAAGGACCAAAAAGTAGGTCCATTTACTAACAAATATCCAACATAAGAACAAGAAACTAAAATCCATATGGGACAAAATACATATAAAATAATAGAATTCAAGAATCACCTAGATGATTATTTACAAAGACCAACATGATAGCCTATATACACAAAGAAGGGTCGTGAAATGAAAGGTTATAATGAGGAGCAATTACCCTTAATTAGGATGTCTTTAACTTACTTATTATAATTTATTACTTATATTTATTGTATATTTATGTCTATTCCATTGCATATATGTTTAGAAATGCTTTGTCCTTGAAGCATTTATGGAAAAAAATACTTCTATGTTCTCACCTACAATACTTGTCATAATTCTTCATTCTTGAGGTTGAAAACATGAGACAATATAATCTTCGAGGAGTTGAGCACAAGTGTTGAACAAAAAGAAGGTTTGACCATCCTAATTTGGTCCTTTACGGAACTTCGCATTTATAGGGTTGCCAAGATGATCTTGTTGTATTGTAATGACTTCCATTTTGAGACTCATTTGTATTAGAACTAATATTTAAAAATTGTCCTTGTTTTAAGCAATGTTGAAACATTGATCAATTAAAGTATCAACTCTTGTGATTTGGGTATTGATAACTATAAGGTGTCATTGTATCATGGTCTTTTCTTACCATATTTGTAGTGCTTTCTTGTTTCACTTTTGGCATTATGCCTTCTTTACATATTTGCGTCACTTTGTTGAGCATTAAAGGTTTATTGATAGAGACCTAGATTTCCCATCTTTTGTACTTTCAACATTTGAAGATATCATTAACTCAACTAGATCAGATATCGTTTCTTTACTAACCAATGCTTCTTTGTTACTAAGTGGCTTCAGTGTTTCTTATTGCAATTTCTTTTGAATTTATAACTTCATAATTTGTGTGACCAAGTTTTTACTATTATTCTTAAGGTAAAAAATTTTCCATCTCTCAACAATAGCCTTTTCAACTTCTTTCTACATCTTTTGTACCAACTTCTGATTATCCTAAAGGTGAGATATCTTCAAGGTCTTCTAATGAGGGAGCTTCTGAGCATGACTTCATTGTAAGGCTTTAACAGGTTATCTTCTTCTTCTTGTAGCAAAATGTTGAGATCAATTTCTTCATGATTAAGATGAAAGTACCCAATGTTTCCATCCAATGTGAATCCAGAATTGTGTCACTGTCATCTTTCCACGAGGATGCAACATTGAATTGTGATATGAAAATATAATCACCAATTTTCAGTTGTAAATCATTTATTTTGCATTATTTGGTTCCAACACTCTATCTTTATTATTAAGTTTTACTCTGGAATCAATATGAATAACTGATTAACCAATTCAACCTTAATGTAATTATTCTTATCATTCAAGCAACAAGTGATGATAATATATTTTCCTTGAATGGCCACTTCAATCTTAAAAATTGCATAAACAAATTTCTTTGAGACACTAAGAAATCTTCCTTTTTTCTATATGAAGTCCCATTATGTTTTAGTCGAAACTTCCATCAACAAATACCATGATTATGAAACTTAAATTTCACAATAACCGAGCGAATGAAGTTCAAGGGCCCCTGTTATGAATATAATTCATAACAAATAAATAAAATAAATGTAAATATTAAATAATTAAATATTGACTATGTTAAATAGCCATTAAGTTAAGTGAAAAGGCATATCTAAAAGACATGCCTAGTCACGAAAGGACACCTGCTTAGGTGTATATATATGCGGGTCCTCATCGTAACATTCATCACTTATACATTTTTATATGTAATAAATTATTATTACAAATACCTTCTTATTTCAAAGTCAGATTTCAAGGATATTTTTTAATGTTGTTTTTTCTCAATAATAATTACCTTTGAGAGAAGATTCTTCGGTGAAAATCACATCTGCATGCTTTAGTCGACGTGTTTTGAACCAACTAGTGTGGTTCGTCGTCAGGACAAGTTGAATGAACAGATCTCACTTTGCATATTAAATAGCCCGAGCAGAATATCCAACGGCTAAATTCAATAATAATTACCTTTTCCTTAATATTTTTAATTCCCTTGATATAATATTATCCTTATTATTCAACCTCTTTAATATTAAACTGTGGGGGAAATATAAATTATTCTTCAATGTTTCCCCATGGACATATGACTTGACCCTTAACCCTTCTTTTGAAATAATATACTATTTTTGCATTAGTTAGGAACCATAACTTTACATTTCAAGCTGGTTTAAATAGTTTCTCCCAAGAATTCAAATGGCAAATGCTTTTGATTAAATTCACAAAAAGTATTTATTCCTTCTCGGCCCATGACCCTATGTTTGCTCAAATTCAAACACCACGAAAATGACAAAATGGGAGCTATGGTTCTAACTCTTGAGTTCCCACAACCATTTGTAAAAGTAATGATGCTTGCACAGTCATAACTCTATCCCTATCTAATAGTCACACCCCTTCTTATCGCACAGAATGTGATTAAAGACAACATCAATGGAGTCAACTTGAATGGACAGACAACCCTAGTAACTTCCTATTAATCGATCTATGCCCTAGCAACTCACTATAAATTGGCCAAATTCAATTACACTGCAATTAGCAACAAAGGTTCTTTGGTGGCTTAATTTAATGTGTTTGGAAACTAGACTAGTGAGTCATGACTAAGAGGTATGGATGATATGGACTCAAAGGGAATCGTTGTAAGGGTGTGATGATGGTGAACTAGTAGAGTTGAATCAAAAGATGGTTGTTGGCAAAGCAACAAATAGATTGCAAAGAGATGGCAGCTAAGACAAATGTTTCCAACCATTCCCTTTTTTCCAAGGTTCTATTTTCCTAAGTACCTCGAACAATAAATATCAGCTTGCGTATTTATGAACTATAATCAAGATGGATGCATGTAGTTTATAATTTTGAAATTTAGTGACTTCTCAATTTTTTTGGTTCTCTTCAAATCAATGTTTTATTACCTGGACTCGGCCTCCAAATCAATCAAATATCAACTCAGACTCGGTTTGGAATTGGAATAGTTTCAATTTTATGTATCAGTTTCCTAAGAAATACATGAAGTTCTAAAATTTAATGAATAAATATATTTTATAAATTCCAAACTATTAGAGACTAAACATGCAAAATATGTTCATGTATATACCATGTACGAGTGAATATATGAAAATGGCGGTGTTACCCCTCTTTCAACAGTGATACCTGTAGATTCATTGCAACATTCTTAAGCACCATTGTAAGCCCATGGTCATAAGTCAAAACCCATGTAATAACCATGTGAGGCCCTGTAGGTATCCTACACCCTGTGTCACGTTGAGTTAGACTTATTTTGGTCAGATTGTGCCTTGTCCCTTTGATTTTGTAGGAGGTTTCTTTCGTCCCTAATAGGATTGGAGGGCCTAAGATAAGCTTATATTTTGATTCATGGTGTTGTGGGAGCCTTGTAGGGGAGGGGTGATCACTAGTGTAGGGGTCAGTCTAGCCCACATCATGTGCAACTATGTCTTTCCGCATGGTTATGAGCTTATCAAGTTTGTATTTGGCCTTGGCTTTGATGTCGTATCCCTATGATGTTTCTCACATATAGCAATCTCACAGTGAGGGAAATTTTCACACTTTCCAATGTAGCTCATGTTTACTAAGGCAAAGTGGTCTCGAAAGTCAAAATCTCAATAGGGCTTAGTGAGAGTAGGACATGCCATGTGGAATTTTTCCATTTGGATAAAGGAATTTTCAAGATATGGTTGGTCAAAGGCAATCAAACAAGGGTGTGCAGCTTTCTAAGCACATAACAGTGAGAGTGTTGCAATACTTAGGACATGCATTATTTCCAGAATTATCTACTTGCCATGGACAACAAAAGCCATGTTTCAGAACAACAACAACAAAACACAAAAAAATTGATCTTCAATGGTTTTGGAGATCCTAATTTTGGCCAATTTTTTAAGGGTTTGATCAAAGCTTATGTGGTCGTGATTTGGACCTTTTTTAGTTGATTCGAACTATGATGTGGCATTAAGTGGCATGAGCAATTAAATAGCATGCAACGCTTGGCTTGATAGGCTAAAGTGTTTGAGATATTAAGGAGGACCAAAAATACACATTAATGCATAGGAAGTAAAGAAAATATAAAAAATAGTCACTGGAAAGTCAATATAGCGGTTGGAAGGCACCATTTCCAAAAATATGAAGATAAGGATGAAGAAATAGATATTATAAGTCAAAGTGATCAATCTTCTCTAGTGGAGATAATTACTAAGGATAATATTTTAATTTCTATGGCAAGTTGAATAGCAAGAGGAACGTTACATTCTTTAGGGGTGATCAAGTCAATTCAAATCACTATGTGGGCAAACTCAATGTAATAAAATAATACGTTTTATCTTAAGTCAACTTAGTCTCCAAGGTTATTTTGGATGAACAGTCAAACAATATTATTTTATTACAAAGGGAAAACTAGCAAAGAGCAATGAGATCAATAAATTGCTACCTCACCCTCCCATTAGTTGTTGTTGACTATGAGATCATTTGTGCTATGCAATAAAGAAACCAATTGGCTATAATAGATCTAGATCTCGTCTATAATAGATCTAGTACATAAACACACTAGGAACCCTTAACTAGCAATTTAGCACAGCGGAATCAAACAATAGTGAAATCAATAAAGTACACAAGTTTTATGAGCCCAAGATCTCGTTTCCCATTAGTCCATCAATAAGAAAACATTAGGGCTCCCATACCAAGAATCACAACCCTTCATAGACCCTGATACAACTAGTATACATAATATACAATAAAAAACACAGTTTGTCCTTTGACAGAACTAGGGCTCAAGATCTTATCCTTTAGATCTTCAATATGCCCACAAAAATAAAAAGACAAACCTTGACTTACTTTCTAATGGCATTCCTTTGCAGTCATCTCCTTCAGTTCTCTAGTCCACTGCTTTTGGTTGTCCTTTCCTCCAATATTCACACAGTGATAAGATCCTTTAGATCACTATCAATCTTGCTTCCCACTTGGCAGACTTTAGGATCAAGTCCTCAAATTTGGGCTTATATCTTCACCCCATTTGCTCAACAATCCTCCTTTCAAAAGATTTATTGCTTACACATCATCCTGAGGCACTTAGGGTTTTTTATCACAAGGTTGAGACTTTTCGGCCTCCTTCTCTATTTGCAATCTAACCTCAAAACAACTGCAGTCAATTCAGATCACCTTGGCTGACCTCTTTAAGGCCTCAGCGCTCTAGATCTACCTAATCTAACCCTCCACAACCCTAACCAACCTATCTGTACCCTCGACCAGGTCCTTTTGCCCTTGATTGTTCCATAAAACTCAAAACAAACCCTCTGATGGTCTATTATATACCTCAGCGAACCTTCCTAAGCACAGATCTAACCTAGGTCGTTATATCTAAGGCCTCTACTACTACTGCAACAACCCTTAACCTTTGATTTGGCCCTTTTCCAGCCACGGTTAATTCTTTCCTACCTCTATTTTGTTCTTGATTTGCTACAACCAACTCTGTTCAGCACTCTACCCTACTCCTAGGGTTAAAACACATGTGGTTAGCCCTTTATATCTCAAAGGTTGCTTTAGATACCACAGGGAAGACCTGCAATTGGGCTTGCTAAGCTGCTAACAAGCCTCGCCCTAACAGAACAAGGCCTCAGCCCTCTTCTCCAACCCACAGGCTACCCTTGCTAGGGTTTTGCACCTCCAAACCCGTCACAGATTCCCTCCAACCAGACTCAGCTCACTCTTGCAGCTTCTCTTGTGTAGATCTCGGCCTCCATGAACAGAACTCGACCCTCTCTAGGGCTCTTTCACTCCACATTGTTATGCTTCACAATATGTGTTTACGCCTCTCCTTTGGCCTCTTATTTATACTTTTGCGTGAGTGATCTTGAGGGTTTTCCTTGTCCATCAAGAAACTCCTATTTTACCACTCAACAAACAATTGGATTAGACAATTAATTAACTTGGGTCTCAAGCCCACAACTTTGGGTCAAAACCACAACCACTTAGGTAACTTACCCAACCAACTAACTTTTGGTGGGTTTTCACCATTCGGGAAAACCTTTCGAACTACCCAATTTCCAACACTCCCTCTTAGTGAGAAAGGTATTTCCATCACACCTTGAAATATCCCACTCCATGACTTTCCTTGCATATTCATGATTATCCTTGCATGAATCATGACTTCCCCTTGCATGGTCATGACTGTCCTCACATGTGCCATGCCCTCTTTTGTACTTGGCCAAGCTTTATCTTGCATGGTGCATGATTATCCTCACATGCAGCATTACTTTTCCTTGCACCACCATGAGTGTTCTCACATGGTTCATGATTGTCCTTGCATGGGTTGAAAACTCCACTCTCTCGCTTGAACCTGAAGATTCAGACTTCCATTGGGAGGCTAACGTTCCTTCGCAGTCTCCCTCTAAAGCTAGACTCGTTTTGAGCCTACACAACCTCCACTAGCTCGCTCTACTTTCCCTCTCGGAAATTATTTCCACTGAACTTGTGTCCTTCAAGAGTTAGTCCCAAGTCATGGTCGAACACTGGGTCTAATCCACTCTAGACCACTGCAACTCGACTTTGCATGAAACCTCATCCTCTTGGGCCAAATACCGCATGTGCACATGGCTCCTCTACCAGATGTGCAACTCTACAACCCAAGGAAGATACAATCTTACAATCAACCTGCCATCCACACAGAGCTATCTTGTCCAAGCCAAGGCACCTTCTTTGTTTAACCTTCTGCTCCCTGCCTAGCAGTTTCACAACTCCCTCTTGAAATTCTTCATGTGTACACTCTGGTCCACGTGCTCTTCAAAGTAGCTCTGAAACCACGTTAATTTCTCACGGGCCCTAGATCTAGTCTATGACAAATTTAGTACATGAACACACTAGGAACCCTTAACTAGCAATTTGGCATAGTGGAATCAGGCAGTAGTGAAATCAATAAAGTACACAAGTTTTATGTGCCCAAAATCTTGTTTCCCAATAGTCCATCAAAAAGAAAACATCAGGGCTCTCGTCCTAGGAATCATGGCCCTTCCAAAACCCTAATACAACTAGTATACATAGTATATAATAAAATACATGATCTATCCTTTGATTGATCGATGGCTTGAGATCTAATCCTTTAGATCTTCAATCTGCCCTAAAAAATACAAAGACAAATCTTGACTTACTTGTTGATGGCAATCCTTTGAAGTTAGCTCCTTCAGCCCTCTTGTCCAATGCGCCTAGTTATCCTTTTATAGAATAAACAATTTTTCTAGTTAGCATATTTTTGTATGCTAATTTCCATCATTTGCTTGCCAAATTCTATTGATTTTCAGTGTACTTGTGTGTTGGTTTAGCTAATCTTGTTTTGTATACTTACATATCAAGCCAACATGACAACAAATACAAAATTCCTCCCTTCAGCCATTAGACCCCATTATAAGGCATTGGTCTTGTATTGGTTGGCTAGAGTTACATTTTGGGAAGCCTCTCCTGGGCTTGTAGGGGAGTTGAGGCCTAAAATGTGGAGATTTAGGCCCAAGTGACAATGGTTCTTTGTCTTGTTTGTGTCAACCATAGTGGATTGTACAATCTTCTGCAGTCCGTTAAACAGAGTGGTAACAAGCACCGAGTGCAATGCGTATCTAAAGTAGAATAAATAAACAACAAGACTCTAAATGGTCTCAAGAGTCCAAAAAACAACATTCTACAAGCTATTGGCCTACAACGTATTAGCAATCAACTTGTGCATTCATCAACTCATCACCAATAGTAGAAGTAGTATCCTCAACATGAGCTACATGGCCATCCTTTATCTCAAAGTCCTTGGACTTGTCCAACTCCTCAAGCTCACTCTAAACCCAAACTCTTCAAAGATGCTCCAAAAACTTCAAATGCTCGATGGAGGTGTGAGGTAAATAGAGGGTTCAGAGGTCTCTATATGTTGTGCTTTTAAGGTTTGGGAGGGAGAATAGAGGGTTTACATTAAAAAAAAAATTACATCCAAATGTTTGCCACAACCTATAGGCAATGAACCAAAATTGACATAACCAAGTAGGTACTAACTTCGAAGAGTTGGACTAGTTTGGTGCCAATTTAAAGCAAGGCCAATAGTCAGTTGAACACCAAACTAAGTCCTAAACCCAATATAAAGGCCAAGTCATGACTTTGACAGTCGACTCAATCAACTTGGCCAAGCCCTAGTCCGAGTTGGCCAATTTAAAAAGATTGCTTCAAATTTTGCAGCAGGCTAACTTTTTTCTTCGATGGAACTTTTGAGGCATAAAAGCCCAAGGGGCAATTGTCGTCAAAACATAGGGATTGATTCTCATCAAAGACCTGGGGATCAAAGAAACTCTAATATAATAATGTATGAATATAATTATGTAAAACTAATAAATATATATAATGAATAATAAACATAATAATATGTAAATAAGTAATAATTAGTTAAACAAAGAGGCATGTCTAAAGAGACATGACCGTGTTATATAAAAATTAGTTAATTAAGTAGTTAGTAGCAAAGGGCATGATCTTGATCATGCCCATTCACCAAGAGGCACCCAAGGCAGTATAAAGCCAGGGGCCTCCCACAAATTGTAATCATCTTCTATATGTTTTAATAATAATAAATATGAATTTGTTGAATAGTTGAGTTAATTGTACCATCTGGTATCAGAGCAGTTCGCTCCCGGGACGTTGTTGCTGTCGGGCCATCGTGCACCATTGTTGCACCTATTCGACGATGCTCTTGTCACGTTCTGATTCCCTCTACATCTCTCGTTGCCTCCCTGCGTCCACCCTACCGTTATTTGTTCTTCGTCCACCGTTCTCTGTTGTCGTCCCCCTTCTCTATATTCCAACATCCGCACCAGCGGCCACGCACCTTCGTGTGTTCCACACCAATAGCCTTGCTTCAGTCTTAACCGTTGTTCTTCGCCAGTCATCAACCCAACCCGCACCCGGTTACCATCCCTGTCCCACCCTCCCAACCACCCACCGCTATCTCCGCCATTTCTTGTTGTCTCACCACCACCCGCCGTTATCTCCACCGCCAATTCCTGTCGTCTCACCACCACACGACAGTGACAAAACCCCCGCAGTTAAAAAAATTTGCTATGCCGACCATCAAACAATGTGTATCCAGTCAACGGAGCACGTCGGGTCAGCTACATAAGTGATCGATATACAACGCGGGTCCAGCCAAATTATATTATATAATTAAAATTTAATTAGTTAATTTATATATAACTTAATTTAATTACTTAAATTAATTATATAATTTTAATTACTTAAATTAATTTATAAAAATATTATTATTTAAAAAAAATGTTCAAGTTAAGAAAGGAACTTTAAGCTGGTGGACAAATATACGCCCCACAAACCCGTTCAATGTTGTTGATGACAATGACCGATTTTAGAAAAAAAAATTGATTGATCTTGAGAATAGGATTACTAGCCATTCCGATGATTTTAACCAAAAATTAGTCGATCTCGAGAGCAAGGTTACTAGACATTCCGACGATATCAAGAAGCTTCAGGATACAACAAATAGAATAGAACAACAGCGCGGGCAGAACCATATCAAAGCCGAAATGAATCATAATCAGACAATGGCAATGTTGATCGTTATGTGTGACAGGATGAAGATTACACCCAAACAACTATTCCAAGATGATGGAGGTAATCAACAGCACAATTCGTCCAATTCAACAAATTCAGCAGATTCTCATCAAAAAATTGTCTCAAAAAAAATCATCCACACACAATCAAGAAAACAGTAATGCCACTTTTTCAAATAAGTAGCTCTAGAATTCATTCGGCAATCAATACCCTCTTTTCGCTCCACCATTAGCGACATATCAACGAAGAGCAAAAATCGAGCTACCCACGTTTGACGGTAACAAAAAATGCAACATTGCGTCCCTGAATAAAGCAAAAGAATATTTCGAGATTTATGATACTGACAATGATGACAAAAAAATTAGGCACGCTTCCATGAAAATGGAAGGCGAAGCATATACTTGGTAATATGGTATATGTGGTGGAAGAAAACGACACTCACTATCAGTTGGAGAAAATTTAATGATGCGTTCTTTAAAAGATTCCAAGGTGTGGAAGGCAAAGCATATACTTGGTATATGTGGTGGAAGAAGACGACACTCGCTATCAGTTGGAGAAAATTTAAGGATGCGTTCTTTAAAAGATTCCAAGGTGTCAAGGAAGAAGAGTTCTTTTCAACACTCATCAGATTGCGACAAAAAGGAGATGTGGATGAATACACTCGAGAATCGGAGACCTTAGCAACACGAGTACCTGGGTTATCAGAATCTCATCTAATTCAATCATACATCTCCGAACTTAAAACTCATCTACAAGTAGAACTTGAGGTTCATGACATTACGTCGATAGAAGTAGCAAGACAAAAAGCAAAAGCTGTTGAAAGGAAATTTGTGGTCAAAATCGGAAAAAAGTATATTTGAGAAGAAGAATTCCCCAGTCTGTGAATATGGATAATACAAGATATGTTCCACCACATCTTTGTGAAGGCGAAAAATCTAACGTGGAAATGCAAAGGATGAAAGAAGACAAGTGCAAACGTTGTGGCAAAAAGTGGGACCTTAAACATAGGTGTGTTAAAGGAAAAGAGTCAAAGAACCTATATAACTGTGAAGGAACTAATGATTCAAGTAGTGATGAAACTAATGATTCAAGTAGTGATGAATCAGACATAGAAGGAATAGAAGATGCCCCAGAATTCTCTCCAAAATTAGATGACGGAAGTATTCCGCAAGTGTCACTATCAGCTATGACAGGTATATCACAACCCCAGACTTTAAAATTAAAAGGACATATAAAGAAGAACGACGTAGTGGTTCTCATCGAATCCGGTAGCACCCACAATTTTTTAGATTCAACCATGGCAAAGAGACTCAACATTTTCACATTCCCCATGCCCAACATGAAGGTGATGGTAGTCAACAGTAAGAAGATTGAAAAGGAAGGGAAATGCCATAAGGTCAAATTGCAAATTCAAGACTTTAATTTAGAATCCCCATTCTACACTGTACCATTAGGAGTAGATGTGGTCTTAGGTATCCAATGGCTACGAACCCTAGGCACTTACTCTGCCAACCATCAAGAGTAATTCATAAGCTTTAACTAGGAAGGGCAGAGGTACAAGTTATACGGATTCCAAGCACCAGAAAATCAAATCGTGTCATCATCCCAGATGAGTAAAACGATTTGAAAAGGAGCACCAGCTTAAGTAGTACAATGTCACCAATTAGAAATGTTATTTGCAAAACTGATCAGCGAAGAGTCACGAGAAGTACAAGAGCTAATTCAGAAGCATGAAAAAGTATTCCAAGACTTGCCCATGAACATGTCGCCTAACAGGTAAATCGAGCATACAATAGACGTCAAAGCAGGATCAAACCCCATCAACATCAAACCGTATCGATATCCACGTCACCAAAACACTGAAATTGAGAGATTAATCCAAGACCTTTTAAAATGTGGGATCATCTCAAAAAGTAGGAGTTTGTATGCTGCTCCAGTGGTATTGGTAAGGAAGAAGGATGGATCACTCAGGCTATCCATTGATTATAGAGGATTAAACAAAATAACGATTAAAAACAAATTCCCAATTCCCTTTATCGATGAAATGTTGGATGAGCTACATGGCGCAAAATACTTCTCAAAATTGGACTTAAGGTCAGGCTATTACCAAATCAGAATCAAGTTGGAAGACATACCAAAAACTACGTTCCGAACACACGAAGGTCACTATGAGTTTAAAGTAATGCCCTTTGGGTTAACCAATGCACCAACAACATTCCAAGCCACTATGAACAAGTTATTATTTCCATATCTTAAGAAGTTTGTATTAGTATTCGTTGATGATATTTTAATTTACAGTAAAACTTGAAAGGGGAACCTACAACATCTGGATAAAGTTCTTACACTACTGAAAGAGCATCAGTTCTATGCCAGGAAATCCAAATGCACCTTTGGGAAAGAAGAAGTAGAATATCTCAGACACATAATATCCCATGAAAGAGTAAAAGTGGATCCTAATAAAATCAAGGCTATAAAGGAATGGACCAAACTAGTGAATATATCCAAGCTAAGAGGGTTCTTAGAATTGACTAGATATTACCAAAGATTTATTAAAAACTATGCACATATAATTGCACCTCTAACAAACCTTTTAAAGAAGAATTCATTTCAATGGAATGAGGAAGCAGGAAGGTGTTTTGAAGAACTGAAGGAAGTTATGTCTAATGCCCCAATATTGGCAACTCCATATTTCTCTAAACCATTTATCATCGGGTGTGATGCTTTCAGGTTTGGTATAGGTGCAGTGTTAATGCAAGAAGGGCATCCAATAGCTTTTGAAAGCGGGAAGCTCAATAAACGAGAACTTCTTAAGTCCACATACAACAAGGAAATGCTCGCTAATATGCATGCACTAGCCAAGTGGAGACAATATATTTTGGGAAGTAAGTTCTCCATTCGAACAGACCATAACAGTGTCCAGCACCTCCTTCAGCCAAAAACACTTTCTGAAGAACAACAAAAATGGATTGAAAAATTGTCGCCTTTGACATGGAGATACTACATAAAAAGGGAAAAGACAATGTACTAGCAGATGCCCTATCTAGGAGGGACGAAGAACCGACATTGCTTGTAATCTCAGTTGTTGTTCCTGAATGGCTTAATGAGATTCGAAGTGAGTATGCAAAGAATCCAAAAATAACTGCGATAATCAATAACCTTACAGATCGCTGAAAATTTGAATGGAAGAACGATATTCTATGGTACAAGGGAAGAATCTATCTAAATTCAAACTCCAAGTTTAAATCCAAGATACTCAAGGAGTCGCATGATTCACTGTCAACCGGACATGTAGGATTCTTTAAAACTTACTACAATGCAAGTCAATCATTCTTTTGGAAGGGGATGGGTTGCGATATTCAGAAATATGTAGCAGAATGTGACAAATGTCAAAGAAATAAAAGTGAAAATCTTATGACACTTGGATTACTTCACCCCTTAAACATTCTGAATCCAGAATCATAAATGGGAAGAAATACCAATGGACTTTATTGAGGGATTACGTGTATCTGAGGGCAAGGATAAGATTTTCGTAGTAGTCGACGGACTCACCAAATATGCTCACTTTATTGCAATGAAGAAATCAGACTCAGATAAACAAATCGCTGAGATATTTTGCAAAAATATTTATAAATTACACGATTTTCTGAAAGTCATTGTGTGTGATAGAGATGCCAAATTTAAGGGTAATTTTTGGAAGGAATTGTTCAACCACATAGGAAGCTACCTAAATATGAGTTTTGCTTACCACGCTCAAACAGATGGACAAACGAAGGTTGTCAATAAATGTTTGGAAACCTACCTACATTGTTATGCTACAGAAAAACAAAATAAGCGGGTTCAATGGTTGCATCTCGTTGAATAGTGGTATAATTCTACTTATCATATGTCAGCAAAAATGACTCCATTCCAAGCTTTGTATGGGTACGAACCTCCGAAATGGAAGGATCTAGCTACCGTCTAAACAAATCTACCAGCTGTTAAAAACCAACTAGAAGAAACCAAAAAAATCGTCCAAACCCTAAAAGAAAATTTAAATAATGCAAGAAAACAATGAAGCAACACGCTGATCGAAACAAAACCGAGAGAGAATTTCAAGTTGGAGAATGGGTATTTGTCAAGCTCTAGTGATACAAACAGTTGTCCTTGAAACAAAAAGGAAAAAATAAATTGGCACCTAAATTCTATGGACCATACCAGATCAACAAAAATACCAGCCAAGTTGCATATAGGCCCCTTCCCTGCAACCCACCAAAACCACTGCAACAATTACCCACTACAACAGTCGTTCAAAAACCATAGTTGGCGTACCTAGAATTGTCGTACACTCCACCACTGTTACCGCAACTGCGTCAAATCGCGCTCCTATCAAAGCCACAACCAATCGACGCCTCGATTCCCACCCTGTAGTGACTTCTCGAAGTGACCTACCTCCATTTGAATAGTCAATACTCACATCATTTGCAAAATAACACAGTGTTTAACAATCAACAACTAATCTAGCAGCTAGCTCACACACAAAGAGTCCACAATTTTCAATATCCAAGAGTCGATCACAACATTATTAATTAATTAAAGTAAAAGGACTAAATCCAAATTTGGTAGAAATCAAAAAAAGTTTTATATTTTGAGAATAATTAAAAGTTCTGAAGTATCAACTTTTATAAGGGAATAAAGAAGGTATATAAAAGGATGTTTATTAAAGGAATAAAAGTAAGTTAATTTA
>APFE030419263.1:169150-224892 GCA_000404065.3 Pinus taeda
ATTAAAGATGAAGCAAACGAAATTTAATTCAGAAATGAAGGAAGGTTGATTTTTCTATAAAGGTATTCCAGTTGTAGATTTTAAATTATTTACATTAAAGGGGTGTATCCAAGGAAAAGAGATTAGTATCGCTATTAATCCAAGCATCGAGAATAATCACATCAATATTAATTTAGCAAATCAACTATTAGTTCTAGAGCCAAATATAGGTGAACGAAAAGGCCCTTTTGGCGGAAAAGAATATGAAATTAATGATTTATAAGTGACAGTTAATCATTATGAGTACATATCTAAATTTTGTGTCGTAACTATGTTTGACAAAGAGGTTGACATAATTCTCGGTCGACCTTGATTCAAAGAATTAGATACATTCATTTTAAACACAAAAAACAAGTAAAAAAAAAAAAAAAACTTGATGTCCCCTTACAAGAGGAAAATGCTCACATTCCAAGACATGACAACGAAATCAGAACTGATGATGCCTTCATCAAAAGATCTTAAAGATATTTTGAAACTAATGTTTCAAGAAAATCCAGAAACAGTATGAAAGAAACAAAAAAAGCTTGAAGAAATCATATCCAACAAAAATAAGGAAAATTCATGTTTGAAGGAGCATAATCAAAAACTACTTACACAAGTGAGAAAATGTAAGGCTAAGAAACACCAGTTAGAACAAGGAAAAAGAAAATCTAAAAAAAAACTCAACGAAAGTCTATCAAGAAAAGTAGAGGAAATTTTATGCTTAAAAAACCTTAACCAAAGGTTATTAGAACAAATCAATTGCTTAAAGGATGAGAAGCTTGAATACCAAAATAAAGTTGATTAAGGAAATGAGGAACTTTTACGTCTCAGAAACCATAATCAAAGTCTACTCACCCAAATCAAGAAACTTAAGGATGATAAGAAATCATTGAAATTACAAGAACTTATCATGAAAGAAGTGTCGAAGTCTTCAATCCAAGTGGAAGAAAGAGGAACGAATATCGATCCAGTCAATATCACAACTCAAGAAGATGAGAAACCAATATAAGTTAAAACATATTCAGATGTTGCAGTTCAAACAAAGGAAATTCCAAGTAAAGATTTTGTAACCAACTTGACGACATCAGAACCTGAAGTAAATCAGAATCTTGACACACACATGATAAGGGAAACCAAAAGAACTCTTTATCTACATCTGAATCACAAGAACAAACATTTCAATCAATCTACGAACCTGTATCACTCAAAACATAAACAACAAACTTATGTTCTGAAGAATACTGAAGTGTGCACAACTCGGTCCAGTGATAACAGTTCATCACAAGTTTCCAGTAAACAAAATATTTCACAAAAGATTAATACATCACTCCAAGGATCATATCAACTTGTATCGACAAACATGACTCTCTCAAGACAAGAAGACATTCGTAATAGAAAAAGAGATCAAGCCCTTTCATCAACAAGCTTTAAGGACAAAGCTTTTTGAAAAGGAAAGCAATGTTATGAATATAATTATGTAAAAGTAATAAATATAGATAATAAATAATAAACATAATAATATGTAAATAAGTAATAATTAGTTAAACAAAGAGGCATGTCTAAAGAGACATGACCATTCTTAAAGGGGCACCTGCTTGGTATATAAGCAAGCCCCTCACTCTCAATTGTATCATCATTCTCATTCATACATTTTATATATATATTATTGTATCTCAATGGAGAACTTTATATTCCAAGTATTCCGAAGTATTTAACCTAAAGAATGAACTTTGTTCCCTTCAAATAAGTGTGGCCAAAAGCCTAATTAGACACAGTCTAAAAAGAGTGTGGCCAAGGGCCATATCAGAAACGTAGCTCCAATACCAATGAAATGAGCAAAGTTCATTTACTAATGAATATCCAACATAAGAATAGACAATTGAAATTCATATGGGGAAAAATAAATATAAAATAATTAAATGAAGAATAAGATAAATGATGCTTTACAATGACCAACATGATGGTACATATACACATTGATGGGTGACCCTTAAATAGCATGTCCTTAATCATTATTATTATTAGTATTACTATTATATTCATTGTATATTTATGTTTATTACATTATCGATCAATAAGAATCTTGTCAACAAAAAAATTGTCAGCATGGGGCTCATCGATAGTGGTTTTGTCAACCATGGAAATGTTATCAATCATCTCTTCAATAAATGTACTATCAATAGGTGAGCTCATTGACAGAATAATTCATTGATCAACGATGTTGGTGCAAGGCCTCTAAGTCCATTGGCCATTGGATCTATCAATGGATCAGTCTTCTGTTTGACAACCTAAACAATGCCTCCTTCAACTTCTTCACAGAGGTTGATATTATGTATTTGGCCTTGCCCCTTCCCTTAGTTTTTCCCTCTTTGGCTTTAGATTTCATTTTTACCTTAGCCAATCGTCAAATTCAAAATCTGATCAAAATTGACCATCACTGACCAATACGCTAATGTCAAAACTCTTACCTTTTACAGTATAATATGTTACAAAGAATAATACATAAATTTATGTGTTCTCACTTTTAAAGAACATATTTATACAATCATAGAAGAGACTATTATAATGACTGAACTTAAATTGTTGCAGACCTGATTTAACAAGCAAGCCCAAAAGATGTTTTGCAAATAAAATAACTACGATATAAATTATAAATAAGGACAACAGCAGATGGAGACAGACAAAACTTTTCAAACAAGGATACATTTTAAACTTAAATATTTAGTGTTATCATAGTAGAGTGAGAAAAAGAATGCAAAACAGACATCTTGCTTCTCCAATTAGTCGAGTATATTGTAATTTTCAGGTAATAAGGGAATGCAATGAAGAGTCTACCAACCTACCACTAGAGAGAGTACAGGACCACTAAAAAAGAACAAGATCAAATCAGTGAAGCATGACCCACATAAGACCCGCGAGTACCCACGGGTCTGCACGGGTCCTATACCGGATCAAGTCACCCACATAGAACCCACGGTTAAGACCCGGACCCAGCAGGTTTATGATAAAACTCGTTTACCCGTATAGGACCCGTCAAGCCTCAAAAGGCACAAACTCTTCAGATTTTTTATTTTTTATTTTTTTCCTTTTTGGAAATGAGGTGGAGGTAAAGGGAAATTGGAGGGATAAAAAGCTTTATAAGCACCTCTCTCCCTTCCATTTCTCATTCACTTGTCATTTGAGTGTTTGGCTAATTTGTATGAATGAGGCTAAAGGAGGCTAAAGGAGACTTCATAGAATCAGACTCAGCTTCAAGTAGGCTTCATGAACCTTGTTTGAATGTTTTCCATGTATCCATTTTTATTTTTTATTTTGTTTTTAAATTTTTTTATGTTTGAGGCTGCCTGTGGCTAAGTTTCTCAGCCACACAGTGGCCTGTGTGGCTGAGAAACTTAGCCACAGGGCCAAAAAAAAATTGCAAAATTTAAGAAAAACAAAAACCAAAACAAAACCGGACAAAACCCCAAAAAAAAAAAAAAAAGCCAAAATATAATATATAATATATATATATATATTCTTCCAGATTTTGTCACCGTGCCACCATTCTAAAAAGTCTCGTGATCTGGCATGGGCACATGATCAATGAATCATTGCTAGTAATGACCACCATATCAAGTGCAATTATTGCAATGCCACAATGCATGAAGGCATAAATAGGCTGAAATACCACCTAGCCAGAATTATTGGGAATGGTGTGGGATGTTGTCAAAGTTGCCCTGATGAAGTCACTATTGAAATGGCAGTTGCTTTAGAATCCATTAAATAAGAAAGCTCTAAGAGGGCAAGAAAGAAGGATGAGATTGTTGGGATAGGTGGATCTTCATCTCAGAGTGAAACACAGTTTCAAAGTCCAGGTATTGGTAACTCCTCTTCAAGTGTTGTGGCAAACAGGAGTATAACCTCTTCTTTGTTCAATACTCATACAACTTCGGGATCTCAACCAACCTTTGAGAGTTTTAATGAAAAGAAGAGGAAGGAGGCAGATATGGCAGTGAGGAGGTTTTGGTACCATAACAGTCTTTCAAACAACTATGCAAAGTCTTATTTTTATCAGCCCATTGCAGATGCCATTGCAAGTGTTCGCCCTAGATACAAAGCCCCATCTCATAATGCACTTAGGGGGAAAGAGCTAGACGAGGAGCTTGAGTGTGTCAAGGAAAAATTGGAAAGTATTAAAAGCTCATGGAAATTTATAGTTTGTACAATTATCTCTGATGGGTGGACAAATCAAAGGGGTAGAACAATAATCACTTTTGTTGTAGCTTGCCCTAAAGGAACCATGTTCCTAAAATCCATTGAAGCATCTCCAAATGTAAAAGAAGCACATTTGATTTTTTCATTGTTGGTTGATGTGGTGGAGCAAGTTGGGGTTGCAAATGTTGTCCAAGTAATCACGAACAATGCAGCAAATTATGTGGCAGCTGGAAGGTTTATTTGTGCCAAATAAACCACCATTTTTTGGCCTCCATGTGCTGCCCATTGCATAGACTTGATGCTAGAGGACATTGGGAAGTTCGAGTGGGTGCAAGATGTTGTGCAAGAATGCAAGCAAATTACCCAGTGTATTTATAATCATGCTTGGGTGTTGAACCTTATGAGGGAATTCACACAGGGTGAGCTTAGTCGCCCAGCTGTCACACAGTTTGCTACAAGCCTTCTTCACCTCCAAAGCCTTTGTATGAGTACCAAGCTTTGAGAAAAATGTTTTGTAGCCAGCAATGGGTATTTTGGAAGATAGAACAAAACCAGAAGCATTGTTTGTGAAATAATTTGTCTTTGGTGATAGTTTGTGGGACAAAGTCACTGAGATTGTCAACTTCACTAAGCCCCTTGTGAAAGTCTTGATATTGATGGATGGAGAGAAACCTGCAATGGAATATATTTATGAGGGCATGAATAGGGCCAAAGAGGCCATCAAGACTTTCTATAAGGGAAATGAATCCAAATATCTCACTATATGGCAAATTATTGATTCCAGGTGGGACAGGCAACTACATTCACCATTGTATGCAGCGGGAGCATATCTCAATCCGAGCTTATTCTATAATGAGTGGTCTAGCATTCAAAGAGATCCCGAGGTGATGAGGTGTCATGATATGCATTGAGAAGATGTTCCCTGATCAAGATATTCAAGACAAAATCAACATACAATGAGATATGTACAAGGAAGCATTTGGCATGTTTGGATTCAACTCAGGCCAATGTCTCAAGGACAAGAAAATGCCTTGTAAGTGCAAATTGTTAGAACTCAACTTGTAATTTTGCTAGTTCTCTTTTATATGTTTGGCATTGCAAACTGATAATCTTTGTTATTATTTTTTTACAACTCATTGGTGGATAGATTGTGGCACTGAGGCACCACTATTACAAGAATTTGCCATCAGAGTTCTGAGTCAACCTTACAGTGCTTTTTCTTGTGAACGCAATTGGTCAGCGTTTGAGCACATCCACAGCAAAAAGAGAAACAGGTTGGAGCATGAGAGGTTGGAGAAATTGGGATATATTTATGAGGGCATGAACAAGGCCAAAGAGGCCATCAAGACTTTCTATAAGGAAATGAATCCAAATATCTCACTATATGGCAAATTATTGATTTCAGGTGGGACAGGCAACTACATTCACCATTGTATGCAGCAGGAGCATATCTCAATCCGAGCTTATTCTATAATGAGGGGTCTAGCATTCAAAGAGGTGTCATGATATGCATTGAGAAGATGTTCCCGGATCAAGATATTCAAGACAAAATCAACATACAACAAGATATGTACAAGGAAGCATTTGGCATGTTTGGATTCAACTCAAGCCAACGTCTCAAGGACAAGAAAATGCCTTGAAGTGCAAATTGTTAAAACTTAACTTGTAATTTTGCTAGTTCTCTTTTATATGTTTGGCATTGCAAACTGATAATATTTGCTATTATTTTTTTACAACTCATTGGTGGATAGATTGTGGCACTGAGGCACCACTATTACAAGAATTTGCCATCAGAGTTCTGAGTCAACCCTACAGTGCTTTTTCTTGTGAGCGCAATTGGTCAGCGTTTGAGCACATCCACATTAAAAAGAGAAACAGGTTGGAGCATGAGAGGTTGGAGAAGTTGGGATATATTTATGAGGGCATGAACATGACCAAAGAGGCCATCAAGACTTTCTATAAGGAAATGAATCCAAATATCTCACTACATGGTAAATTATTGATTCCAAGTGGGACAGGCAACTACATTCACCATTGTATGCAGCAGGAGCATATCTCAATCCGAGCTTATTCTATAATGAGGGGTCTAGCATTCAAAGAGATCCCAAAATGATGAGAGGTGTCATGATATGCATTGAGAAGATGTTCCTGGATCAAGATATTCAAGACAAAATCAACATACAATGAGATATGTACAAGGAAGCATTTGGCATGTTTGGATTCAGCTCAAGCCAACATCTCAAGGACAAGAAAATTCCTTGTAAGTGCAAATTGTTAGAACTTAACTTGTAATTTTGCTAGTTCTCTTTTATATGTTTGGCATTGCAAACTGATAATCTTTGTTATTATTTTTTTACAACTCATTGGTGGATAGATTGTGGCATTGAGGCACCACTATTACAAGAATTTGCCATCAGAGTTCTGAGTCAACCCTGTAGTGCTTTTTCTTGTGAGCGCAATTGGTCAGCGTTTGAGCACATCCACAGCAAAAAGGGAAACAGGGTGGACCATGAGAGGTTGGAGAAGTTGGTTTTCATCTACTACAACCTTCGAAAGCTCACAAAACAAGTGTAACCAAAGGATACAGATCCAATTTTATTGGATACTATTGATTTAGAGTCTAATTGGGTTGTGGAGGAGGAGGCCCCTAATTGGAGTTGGCTTGATGAAGAGACTGAGAATCTCTCTAGTTTGCCATCTCAAAAGGAGACTCCAAATACACCTGCCTCACAGTTGCTTCAGCCTTCTGATGTTACCAATTGCTCCACGAGGGCTTATTGTAGGCGTGGTCGTCCATGGGTGATGAGACTCAAGATTGTTATGAGACAATCATTTATCATTTATGACATGTATTTGAATTTTGAACTTGCTGTCATTTTTTTTTTTTAATTATGCAATCATGAGTCCTTTTCTTATTCGGTATCTAAATGTTTTGCTTACAAAAATAGAATATGTTATGTTGTACTTTTATAGATACGAGATGATGTTATGAATTATTGCATATATTGTGGTTTTTATAACTTTAAGGATTGGAATTGTCATTAATTTCTTTTTTGTGCTTAAAATTTATCATATTTTAAGTTTTTTTGTATTTTGACGAGCTATGTTGCACGAAACTTCTAGGAATCCGGCATTTCGGGTCGTACCCATATCCGAAACTCCGAAACTCAACCATCATGTAATCATGTATGAGTTAATATAAAATTGGTTTTCCTTCTAAATTGTCATCTATGGGTCTTATTCCCTTTTTTCTTGCAAGATATTGTGTTATTCACTTATTTATAACCTTTTTTATATATATCTAGAGTCTATACATATATGACGTTTCAACTGACGTCTCGGCCAACGTTTCCATTTTTTGGAGGTGACGTTTCTAAACATACCAGTTTCGAAAAATCTGAAACATTTCGACATTTCACACAACTTAGTTGACGAGTCTTATATGAGTCTTATAAGGGTCGTTCCCAAGTCTTATACGAGTTGACGAGTCAATGCCGTGATGAGTCTTATATGAGTACGAGTCATGCAACATTGGATCAAATGGGCTCAAGACTTGAAAGAAAAATGCAATTTCCAGCACACATTAGCTGATTCAAAATCTATACTTACACCTCAATATATTCCATTCATTCACAAGCTCGACCATTTTTATACATGACAATCTAAAACTCTCTGAATAGCTGTCAGACACAAAACAAAAGGCAGTAGTCCTGGCATCTTTTCAAATTGGTTCAAAACACATTTCCCTGCACACATTAGCTGATTCAAAACATAAATTTATGCCCAACCATACACTGATTCAAAACATATATTTATGCCCAACCAATATGTAAGTGACAATCTAAATCCATCTGAATAGCTGTCGCCCAAACCAAAAGACAGCAGCCCTGCCATTTTTTTCAAAGGCAGACAAATTGCCAATGCCTCTTATATCTATTAATCTGGGAGAAATTAATTGAAACTTACAAATCACAGTAAACATACATGAAAGTCCAAGTAATTAGATAACCAGTGAAAATATCAGCCATCAAACAGCAGAGAAAGGAAGGTTATACCTTAAGTGTCATGTAATCGCGACTCAAAATGTGTCGTCCATCTTTTGCAAACTTTATATCTGAAATTGAAGCAATTATCTCTGTAAAAAATGATCTAGAACCTGGCGCTTCCTGCTCCTCAAATCTACAACATAGAGAGAGTAAGAGTTCCAATAAAGAATACTGCCAATTTTAAATATCTTGCCTAAGTCACACAATAACAGGAGTATAACCTAGTTTAATCCAAAGGAAAACTTTCATAGCTTGCACATTTTTAGCAATCAAAATAAACTTTGGCCTGAAATAATTAACAAGGAAATGTCTCACAGTTTTGAATGTCTATCACATAAAGCTGATTGCCGCATGTCAATAAGTCGAATAGTGCCCTTTGAGCTGCTATAAGCAAAGATGTTGCAATGACTAGGATGGAATTCTGCTGACGTTATCACCTCTGCAAATTTCATATGACAAAACAGAATGGACCAACTAAATTTATCAGAACAACAAAATTCTGAAGAGGCTCCAAATTCAGGAGGATTTAATAGAAGAAATTGCTTTTGAAGAATGAAAAATATAAAACAGCTAGAGATACTCTCTTGAGAAATACAGGAAAGCAACCACCAGAAAACAGAGATTCAGATTACATATATAGGACATCCTCTTTGTCACTGTGCATGGTATCTATTCTAAGATTTTCAACATATGTCAAAGTGATTATGGCTGTTTCTCAAATTCATAATATCACAACAATCCTCTTCCTCAGGTAACTTACCACCAAGACATATATGTGCAATCTTAGCAAAATCTAAACTAATCAAAATTTTTGGTAAGGCCCAGACCTGAAAATAATCTAGCATCTAGCTGATTATAACCACCATGAAGCCAAGTATAAATTTGTCTTGTCATCTTGTTTCCTCATTGCCATGTTTTTCTGGACTAGAAGCATTTTTGTATTCTCATAAAAAAAATATTACATGAAAGGTCCTCATTGACACTGAAGAAATTTTATGCCCCAAAGAAACAAATGAGAAATTTCAATGGCAACAGAGAAATTAGCAAAAATTACTTGTATTGATAATATTTCAATTGTAATTACACGCAATGAATTTTTGGGGGAGCACTCTGCATTCCCCCCTAGGCAAATAGGTGCACTCTGAGACACAAATAAGATAATTCAGAGCACTCTACCACCCAAATGAGAGGGAAATCATACCAAAATGAGTTCTAAATGAATTCATGCATAAGGATTCATTTGCAAAGGATAAAGCTTACTTTTAGCCAAAAATAAATGTTGATTCCTTTAGAGAAGTGATGAAAGCATATTTACAGCCAAAAGGAAATTTTCCTAGCCTAAAAGGCATAAGCTATGTATAAGAAGTGACTTTAAATTTAAGTTGCCAATCAGTTAAGCATATGTTTGAACTGTTTATGACTTACACAAGTTTGTGTAGGGGCTCATTAAGGGTGCCTTGTGTTCGGGACTGATATGGCTTAATTAGAAGGGCTTTAAGGCTTTTCAAGGCCTATTTAACCCAAGACTATCAATTTAGGGCTTTTTGAAGCTTATTTAACCTTCTAAAACTTACATATTCAGGTGATGAAATTAAGCTCTTTGCATCATAATTAACGTTATCATGACCTAGAGAAGTTGACACCCTAATGAAACTCAATTTGGCACAAGAATACTGCTAGACCAAATTGTATCATGAAGTTATATCGTCTTTTGGTCTATGTTCTCATGTAGTGATGTTGGCATAGTAATAAAAGCACATGTAACTATTGAGTTTTTGGAAAGCATTTCAAATTTAAGAGTTGTCACTAGGAAATCAGGATTAAGAAATCCTCATGTGGAAGTTCTGATTGGATAGGGGTGGGCACTTGCTTACACGACCATCACACACAACCTCAATGTCTATAAGAGTCCCCACTCCTTCCCCCTCCCTCAATTATTCAAAATTCAAATAGAGTTACCATCATTAGTGGAGGCATCATTTCTAGTACTGAGATTCCCATCTTCATTTTGTTGCTCACTTGTACATGTGTAAGAAGATTGCTAGGTTGAGTATTAAAGGCAATACTACAGTGCTACTCTCTGTCCTGTCATAAATATTGCTATTTTTTCTTTCATTCATTTAGGTCATGCGCACATGCATACTCCCTGTTCACATTTTCAATGCTGAGTCTAAACTTATAGCAATGGGAATTCCATATTCAACATTTCAGTATAGTTGCATGATTTAGAGTTCAACAAGCACCCAGGACCAAGATATAGCATTTGAAATTCTTAAAATGTTCATTAGTGTGAATTTAGCATATTGATGGCTCTTGGAAATGGAAGATTCAAATTTCATACCATATCCAAACATAAGAATTCCATTACCTCAACCAATATTGTGTGCATGTTCCTTCAAGATAATCCAAAGACAACTGATGTTTTCGGACAGCACAGTAACCATTCAGATGCAAATCTTTGCAAAGTAGGGGATTGGGAAGGAGACCAATCAGTGCAATCAATGCCACTTGCATTGAATAATAAAGAACTAGATGGCTTGGCATCATGCTTGGTCTCTAATTTGAACATCAACCCCAGGAGGGTGACAAGGAAATTTCTTGCAAGGCTCAGGACACTTGCAAAGCCAAAGTAAAGACTAACAGAGAAGTAACTCCATTTGAAAAGGTCTAAGAGAGAAAAAAATCAAGTTTGGGTTCACGAAGTGGTGATGAGGAGTTCAAGGGCCAAGAAGGTAATGTTCAAGCAGGCAAGGAGGGAGTCAAGGAGAAGACATCCAGAGAAACTCCCAAAGTGTGATCATGGAAATTATGCTGGAAAGAAGAATAATATGTTAAAATTGGCGACTAGGGCCAAATTCCACTCTGGACAGCTCCTATGGGGAAGATTATTGCAGCATTGAATTCCTCCCTTCGAGAGGACCAAAATCGATATAAAGATTGTCTCATTTGAACCAGCGGATGTGGATTTTTGTATTTATTTTCTCTCACAAGTAAATTTATAAGGTCAGCCTTATTCTTATGTCGACTCATAAGCCCAAAAGTCATGTCTCTTCCACTCCAACGACTAGTATATATAGAGGTGCTTTCAACCTCATTTTACACATCGAAAAAGGGTAAAATCAGATCTGAGGCAACCAAGCTGAGAAGGAGGACACATGAGTATTCTGTTTTGGGTTTTCTCTTCCATCACAGGGCTGAGAATATTCTGTTGCGAAGGTCGCAGGTTGTTAGGGCGTGTCTGGACTAGTTTCATGCGGTAAGCTCTTCCCCACTTCAGGCCGAGTATCTCAGGCAGAAAACCGAGGCTGTTGGTGGCATTTCTGAACTAGATCGATGGGTATTCATGACAGTTCGGGACCACATTCATCTTACCTTGCTGGCTGCAGACCCTCCTTGGAGCAGTGTTTTTAAAACCGGTGAAAAAAACCGGTTACCGGTCTGACCGGCCGGTTAGCTAGGCCACCGGTCAGAACCGGCCTGAAAACCCGGTCTGGACCCCTCCTTCGCCTGAAATTTGACCTAACCGGGCCTTAACCGGCCGGTTTAGGACGGAACCGGCCGGTTTTTAGCAAACCGGCCGGTTTATGGTCAAGCCCACCGAATGATTATGAAATATGTGCTCTGAGAATTTCTATAGAAATAAATTATTGTGTACTACTACTTTCTCAAAGGTTCAATGATGCTAGGTTGAATTGATCAATCTTCTGCTCTAGATTTGTGGGCTCAAGCTATTTATCAGTCACTAGCAGTTTAATTAGCTCCAAGGTCCAACTATCTTGTATGCTGCAGGTCAATACACACAAGTATCTGTCTACCCTTAGCACCTCCTTCAACAGGTCAATATATGTCACTGTAGACTTGTATGCTGCTAGACATCTACTAATCTCTATACAACCATGCTCAACAAACTTGAATTCACTGTCCTTTGATCATAGGTTGGGGTCGGTCTACTTCTACAGCTGCCGGACTGTTTTCTCTTTGGTTAGATGTCAGTTGCTTCTTAAAGCTTGGCCCCTTTTTCAATGACTTGACCCAGAAAAAATTGATTCACCTCATCTGTGATTTAATTGAAGTCTTTTCTCTTAACAATTTTGATGTAACAGCCTCATGGATATAATTTCTATTTCTCGAACTGCTTATTGAACTTGATTTGATACTGTTCTTTGACACAATGCTTTGTCACCTTCAATGGCATGGTTCTTGTCATGGGCCAATGCCATAATCATTGTGGCATGGCTCTGACATAATGTTAAACTAAAATATGGAGAATATGAAGAGACAAAAGAGATGGAAAATGAGATATCCCATTATTAGTATTATATCCTTGTGCTAAAAAATGGCATACAAGGGTGTTCTATTTATATCAGGGCCCAGGCAAGTTTCATAGACTTGTAGTAGGCCAATGGCCTCATAGCTTGGCACTTGCAGCATTGTTTTTGGACTTTATAGGCCATTTAGGGCCTCATTTCTTATGTATTTTGCTATTTTGTCGATGATATGTATTGTACTCGGTGCCATTTTGATATATTCACCTTTACATGGTATATAAATGAGCAAACTTTGCATATTTTGTCTCTAATGGCTTGGAATCATGGTTTTACCCTTTAAAATAGTTTTCTTTCATTAAAAATTAATTATTTAATGTATTTTTTTAAAACCGGTTCGTTTAGACCAAACCAGTCCCGGTTAGACCGGTTCCGGTCGGTAACCCGGTTCATTAGGTGGACCGTTCCGGTTTTAAAAACATTGGTCCCAGTATTGAGCATGACCTGCCCGAAGCCGTGAGGTACACCTCACTCTAGGCTACAAAAGATGTGAAGAGGATTCATGATATGAAGGTGTTCTGGGTGTTCATGGCAGTGAGCATATGAATGTGGATCAACCAAAGGCTGTGCCTATCTCCCACAATTTATAACAACTTGCAAAGCTCAGCAACATTCAAGGCAGATATGCATAACCTGTATATCTGAGCATGCAAGGATCTAGTGCAGAAATGGGTGAAGCTTCCGTTCATTGCAACAGATGATGCAATCTTCGCAATGATGGAGTCATGGCCTCCAGAGTGGTGCACCCTAGACTTGGCAGGAATGGAGAAGGCTACAGCCCAACAAAGGAAGAAGGACACCAAGCTGCGCATCACGCAATTGGCTAAAAAGAGGTGCCAAGAAAAAGAAGTAATCGCACAACAGAAGATGGCCGATGTAGTAGCAACGGTACAGATGGCAGAAACCACAACAGTGCCAACAAAAGAGACCAAGGAGAGCTAGGAGATGTCCACAGGGTAGCAGACTAGGGAAGTAGACATGATAGAAGAGTGCGTGGACCCCAGTTCAGCATTGGCCCAAATCAAGCGACCACGCATCCCTGAG
Source organism: Pinus taeda (assembly GCA_000404065.3). Lineage (NCBI taxonomy): Eukaryota > Viridiplantae > Streptophyta > Pinopsida > Pinales > Pinaceae > Pinus > Pinus taeda. The sequence continues at coordinate 182,781 of APFE030419263.1, forward strand.
AAAACAACTCCCACGAAGAAGGTGAAGGCGATAAAGACATCCATTGATATGATCACGCTCATAGAAGGTGATCTATTTGACATCGGTGAAATGGTTCGCAAGGTCACAAAGGATGCGCTCTAGGAAATGAGGATGGAGCAGAACACTATGTTGGGGGCACTCAACGCGCAGCTACAAGGCTTATAGGTACAACCCCCCCAAATCGGTACAATGGCTCCGTATGTCATAATAGGACCAAAGGCGCCTTAGTAGCAGCAAACGAGGTTGACTGGGCTGCAATGAATAGCATGAAAGGCTTTGGCTTAAACTTGGTAGCCTTGCTACATGAAATCCGATACCAGTTATAGGATGGGTTCATCGCAGAGCTCCGTGCTAGGGAAGGCCGCACGATCTAGGTCTTGAGCGAACATAAAATCAACATGGATCAACTCAGCCTCTAGTGCAATGAATTGGTTACGCAGGCTCATGGACTGGAGCAGGTGGTAGAGGATGCATGTCGGAGTGTCCCAGAGCTGGCCGTGTCAGTAGAGCTACCAACAGTAGAGTGGGTCCATTGATTGACGACCAGAGTTTGCGAGGCCAAGGAGGAAATGACGAAGGTTCAGTTGGAGTTGAACCTGCAGATTTCAGAGCTACAGTTGAAGGCGCAACCCTCGATGCCCCCAGAAGTTAGAGAGCAACGCGCATGCTATCCAAACAGGGTTGGAGAAAATTGGCCAAGTGGTACAAGACTATACTAAGATGTTGGATCAAGCACTAACAATGCTTACATACCTACAGGAATATCCAAACCTACAACGCCTAGAGACAGAGGCATGTGAGTTGCAGAAAGAGTACGACAGTGTCTGGGGAACCATGCAGATGGTCGTCCTTACTCAACAACTCGCCAAACTGCAGCAGGCAAGGGCACTGAAGGACCAGTTAGACGTCACATGACAAAAATAAGCCTTACTTAAAGTGCACATCTAACCATGGATCGATGAAGCTTTCACAATTACAACTACCATTGAAGGAAAGTTGTCACAAATGCAGGGACTTTATGTGGTTAAACAAGAATGTGACCCTGCTCACGAAGGTTCAGAGATACATGTGTAGCAAGTACAGCAAACAACGGAACAATGTGTCACAAACACCCAAGCTGTGCGAGACCTGTTGGAGGGGCTTTGTGCCAAGATCGCTAGACCAGTAGAGTGACTTGGGATGAGTCACGATGATTATGTTGGGGGCCTGTTGGGCATGGGATCCTCCGCAGCAAGTTTTGGGGCTTAAAGCCCTAGTTTTGGTCAATTGTATTGTAAGACTTCATGAAGTGCGGGTGCGGAGCGCGAAAGTCTAGGATGAGTCATAGGATTGTCCACCCTAAGAATTGTAAAATAATGTAAAGTTGTGTTGGCCTACCCATGGTCTGTGGACCATGGGATTGTATAAATAGAGCAAGGCTCTAAGTGTAAAGATAGGTTTTTGGCAAGCAGGCAATATATAGATGTGGAGGCATGGTTAGAGAATAGGGGGGAAGTTGAAGTGTATTAGGTTGTAGTAGTAGGAAGAGGCTTCGCAGTTGAGTTTGCAGATGCCTAGTAGAGTCCGAAGCTGAGTGTATGGACCCCTGTAGCTGAGTAGCATAGGGCGGAGTCAGGTCGGTATTTGGAACTAAAAGTTAATAAAGAAGACTATTCTGTGCATCTGTTCTTGAATCCTTATTTTGATGTTATACATTGTTGTTACTCTATTTATTTACTGCGTGCACTGGATGAATACTCGTATGAATGCTTGTATGTAAATTTAATCTAAGTAATCAACTAAAGACAAATAATTAAGGAAGACTTGGGTAAATAACATGGGTCACGCTGCGACTAGAACTGTGCGAAGACGGTATCATAGGGTGCGGGGTGACCGCAGGTGCGCATAGCGCAGTAAGTGTGAAGGTTGGACCGCGTACCAATCACCAAATATTAGACATACCCAAGGTGTAGAAACCTAGTTCTAGCACCCTCCCATACTACTTCAGGTGAGACCTCAGTCTGTGCTCTACAGACTATTGCCGAAATGGCCAGTAGTACCAGGATTTGCTTGGCTAAATCACTTCCGAACCTGGGTCAGGCTCCACTAAGCCAACATTAGATGATGGATACTACTATGATTTACTGTGATAATCATAGTTACATAAAAATTTTTGAGAATCCTGTTTTTCACAATTGATCCAAGCATATTAGTATCCAGTATCACCATCTACGAGATTGTGTGCAGAGGAAGATTATGTTATTGCAGTAAATTCCAATTGAGGAACAAGATGCTGATATTTTGACAAAGGCCTTATCAAGAGGGAAGTTCAAGTTACACAGGCGTAGGATAGGGGTGGTTGATAATCCATTTCTTGCTGAGAGTGAGTGTTAAAAATGTAGCAAGAAAATCTCAGTTTGAATTTTCCTTGACCAAAATAGAGAAAATTTGAATTTCTATTTCAACGGAAATATTGTAGGTAGTTTTTTTTCAATAGTGGTTCAAGGTCATTGAGTGGCCACTACATCCACGTGTAATAATCCAAGTAGGTCCACTCAAAGGGATCCACCCACCGACTTATCTAGTCGGGCCTAACCCTAAGGGCGTCGAGGATATTTGACCTCGTGACCTCCCAATTGGAAAGGTACTTCGCAACGGGAACTCGACTAATTGAGCCATCCCTTGGGGCTATCTTGGAGGTAGTTAAATCAGGTGACATGGAATTTTTCACTCATTTAACTTAATTAATTCAAGTTCGGGAAGATTGAGTTCTGTTTAGTATGTTTTATTGCTAATTTCTAGCAATCTATTTCAGTTAATTTGAGTTACTATCAATTTACCTAGTTCTAACTGTTAGAAGAACAAGCGGAGGTCAAATTTTGGAAGTGGAACTTCAACCACACTCAGTGATCAATCAGTTAATTGGTCAATCATACAAAAATAATTTTTTCATGTAGAGAATTCGAGTTACCCAGTTGAGATGGAAATTCCAAGGTAGTGTACTATTAGCTGTAGCATATGCCAATGTGTGCAGGTGGTGCATGCAGTCAGAGGAAGGACCAAAGGCAATTGGGCAATTCAATAGGGGGGAAATTCCTAAATAATAGGGGCCAATTTCCCAAGGGAAAAACACAAGGAGATAGGAGCTTGAATGACTTGAAAATTGGCTAAGTGTTGGCCAGAGTTAGTCAATCAGGTAGAGGGATAAACTATACACTTACAGGGTGTGCTCAGGCTTGAGAAGGCATATGTATTAACTTGTATTACCTGATTAATGCAATATAGATAGTAAGGGGTTTTGGGTAGTTGATTTCCCCTGGATAAATCTCTATGCATGTGTGATGTTTCCTTTTGCATGTCTACGGTTCTTGTTCTAGATGGTGAATTAACTTTTGAAGATCAGTATATTAGCTTTAATTCTTGTGATTTAGTAAATTTCATGAGCAATATTGAATCTACACATTAATTTCTACAAGAGTACCTTACAAGATGGGATGAAGCTGCACCAGTCAAATATTGCACTGTAGACACTATCACAAAATTCATCTTCAAGGATATTATCATTCAATTTGGGTGCCCCTGAACTGTCATAAGTGACCGGGGGACCCACTTCATTAATGAGGTGGTTGCTTTACTACTACAAAAATTTATGATACAACACCATATGAGAAACCCATATCAACCTCAAGCAAATGGTATTGTGGAATATTTTAAAAAAATATTAGAGAGGGGACTCACCAAGATATGATCGGCCAATAGAGATGATTAGGACGAATGGGTGCTAGCTACACTATGGGATTATCGTAAAATATTCAAGCATTTACACAAGTATACGCCCTTCCAGCTAGTGTATGGACAAGAAGCCATATTACCTACCGATTTTACCATCCCCAACCTTTTTATTCTGTAGGCCACTCGCATAATAGAGGATGAATCAATTCCAAAATGTTTGGAAGAACTATGGGAGCTAGACAAAGCTAGGTTTTTGGCAAATTTCCACCAAACTGTCGAAAAGCAAAAGTAAAAAGCATGGCATGAGAGGCACATCAAGCATAAATATTTTACAGTTGAAGGAAATCTTTATGCGTTGTCCTTGATAGCAACTCACTCACAAGTCAGTTCAGATTTGATAAAGGGCAACTCACATTGTAACAGGTCAATTCCGAGGTAACAGGGCAATGGTACAGAAGAACGGGAAGTTGGAACAAAGGACTATTCATCAAAATCAAGAAATTGAAGAAAAATGATGTTTTAATTTATTTTAAGTTGTATACACAGGTTCATGTTGTCAAAGAAGCTATACACATGGGTTCATAGAAAAAAAGAGTGTATACGTATGCACTCACTTTCCCATAACGAAAAGTGTATATGGGATGGAAAATTAAGGATAAAAGAATACCAATGGTCAATACCATGGTATTAGCCCACAATATTGAGCAAAGTAATGGTTACTTGATCCCATCCAAGAATACCACAAGTTCTAAGTGTTGTTATGGTCTGAAGTATTGAGAAAGACTAAAACTATATAAGGAGGAGAAGATCAAAGGGCCAAGTGTGAAAGTGAAAGGGTTTTTCATGAATACTTCTATCTGAAGTATATCTTATGTTGTAAGGGCTATGGTTATGATATGATCTGAAATATATTATGCAACTTTTGATACAATGTTGGATCAAGATCAAGAGACCTGAAATGACTTATCATTGTATGATCTCATAATTTTGGGCTAGATTTGAATATTGATGCATGTTTTATCCTATAAGTGTTATGATCTGGGTATGACTGAAGTTTGGAATAGCTGTGAAGTTTTAAGTTAGAATTTGTAGATCTATACGCTGGTTCGCCTTGGTGAAGGTGTTTATACACACTTTTTCAGCACTACCAAGTAGCATATGTAAAAGAAAAGCATGTTGTTCAGAAATGACTGATCTATCTGATCAGTGTTGTTGTTTTACTGTTGTCTATAAATGATGTCTTCTTAGATCTGAAAGTAGAACTGAATGTATAAGTGATCTGAAAATTGGGCACTAAAGGCTTCCTGTGAGATTACAAGAACCTCTCCCACTTCCAAAGCTTAATTATTCCCAAGACAACTATGATTAACCAATGCAAAACTAATAAGTGCTTGAAAATATAGATATGTGCTTGTGTTTGTCTTTAAACTGTTTATGTGCCTTAAGTTTATTTGCTTAAACTGATATAAACATATAACAACAATTAAAGCAGCAAATACAATGCAACAACAAGAAATCACACATAGGACAAAAATTTTAACATGGAGTTCACCCAAAACACTTGGGCTACGTCTCCCTGAGCTCTAGTCAACTCGACTAGGCTCTCTAGGATTATGGAAAAGTCCTTTTACAAGCTCCATGCTCAACTCCATTGGTTTACATAGAACACAATGGGTTTAGAAACCCTCTCATCCCTACCTCTAAAGATCTTGTCTTTCTGGCTCTTGGCTCTAGCTCTGGTTCATGGCTCTGGCTCTGGCTCTCAACTTTGGCTCTTGGCTCTGGCTCTGGCTCTAGCTCGTGGCTCTGGCTATGGCTCTTGACTCTGTGTGCATCAATGATTCACTTGACCTCTAAGTGACTCCCTCAGCTGCTTTGTGCATTAGCTTTCACTCTTTGCCTCCTTTGAGGTACTTTTCCAGCTTTTCGACTCCCCCAGCCGTTTCTCTGTGTATCATCATCTCTTTTGGCCTCTGCGGCTTCCTTGCTCCTTGTCAGTTCGATTAGCCATCTGGCTCTATGGCTCCGTGACTTCAAAATGCATCATTGCTGGTAAAAAAACTCGCTCACAGTGTGGCATGATGATCTAGAGTGGTTACAGAGGTTTTAAAGCTTTTCCTTAGGAAAAACCCGAAATTAGAGAAAATCCATTACATAGAGGTTTTCCTGGAAAATACACTATCGGGTGTGAATTCCAGACGTGAAATTCCATTAAATCGCCCCTAAAAACCTTATCGAGTCTTCCATTAGGCAGCATATCACATCACGTAGGCATATTGGGCAAAATCCCAAATACACGGGGAATACATTGAAAAACCCATGAAAATGCCTTCTATCGGACTTCAAATATTATCGCATCTGCCCTAATATCGCATCAGGTCCACCTTCGACCGCTATCGCAATCCCCAATATTGATCTACAGGATCTTCGATCCAATGTTCGATATCCTTTTTCGGGCAGCTTAGGAGTACAGAGGTTACCCGCCCAAAAAGGTAGTTTTCCTCTCTCCTTCGCCAGCCATGTGTCGACAAGTGCGTGGGATCGGGTGGAGCCAACCCAATATTGCTTTCCACCTAAGGCTCGCCCGAAATCCTGCCTTTACAGAACTCAAGTTTTATGAATTACGCCTATAATTCCCCTTCGGGTCTGGATTTATCACTTCGGGTCCTTTTTCCTTTGTATTTCGGTTTTTATCCCGAAATGCATCAATACACAAAAAACCTGACATATATTGGAACTCAAAATTTATTGAACTACGCTTACAAAATACATTGGGTCTGGCATGTTATCTCCCCTTTATATCACTGCAATGCGATGTTGTGATGCAATATATCGCAATCTCATGTCGCATAGCCCCAGGGGTCCTTCCCTTGCCTTGTGGCATCGCCGACGCTGATTCGTCGATCTATCGGTGATCGTAATGTCACATTGCCCTGGGTTCTTTCCTTATGCTATTTTCACAGGCTTGCCTCCAACCCGATATGTCGAGGATCGACAATCAGGGGTCTCTTCACTTTCCGCTTAAGTCCACCTCTTGGACCATCTCTGATGCAATTTCTCTTTATAAGGGTTTTTTTGCCATTTTTAGGGGATTTTGCCTCTTTTTCCAAAGAACAAAGGGCAACTTCTTTCTGTGATAACTTCTGCATCCTAAGTCCATTTTAGCCCATTCAAGTTGCGGTAGATTCAGAAGGAAAGGATCTCTGCAATGGGGCTATTTCCAGGAACATCCTTGGACTTCCATTTTCCTCTGTGAGGAACACTTAGAAGTCTATCCAAAATCCATTTTGGATCACGCCTTCCAACTAAAGAACTTTTGGTCTCCAAAAGACTGATATACTGATCTAAACTGTAAATGAGAGTAACATCACCCTCTTCTTTCAGCCTCCACACACTTTCCTTGCATAGTGCCTATGAACCAAATCCTATGACCACTTTCCTTCCTGGGAAGAACTGTCTTCCTCCTTTCCTTCTTGCAAAACTCCTGCTGAGATGGTCACAAAAGGTAGTTTGAATTTATCTGCCTTGATCATTGATCCAAGGTGGCTTAAACAAATGTGAAGTACATCTACTTCACAAAATTCTCATTTGTACCTGTTTGAAAAGCTGTCAACAACAACTATTAACAACAACAAAAATACAGACAACAACTAGATGGCTTAAACTCCTGCTTCAACAAAAGAAATAGATTCCAAATCTTGTGAACACCTCCATGTCTTGCATCTGCATACAAATGATGGACTAGATAACAAGCTAACAAAACATGCCTTTAAAACAAATGACCCTTCAAGTCAAGCATGCAGAAAAAGACCATTAGGACTCTTTTTCCAAAAGATGAAACACTTCATTCTTATTTCCATCTCGAAGACCAAGTTAACTTCTCCCAAGTCAAAATTACATCACATGCATGTCAAAGCAATCAACCCTGCAAGTTAATCACACATACATGTTCAAAAACAAGGAAATCATCAAAATCCCTATGTTCATGCACATCAAGTTTATGCATGCATTTCATCCTTCAACTTTCACTTAAGCACACTATACTTTCGAAGTTGAAATGAAATATAATGTTGCAACAACAAAGTGAGCCTCCTACTCAACTTTTCCATTCACCTTCTTGGTAGAAACCTGCAACTTGCATTCCATTAACAAAGAAATGTAAATAGATGCATCAATCGACATGCAATCTTAATTGGATAAGAACTCTAACCATTTCTCACCTATACCTTTCAAAGGTACTACCTTTGTCTGCACATCAGCATCAACATGTGAATCATCTTGAGACACATCATTCATGGAAACTTCCTTTTCATTTCTGCCATCTTCTCTTTCCACTTTCTTTAGCTTTTGTGGAAGCATTACTGGATTCAGAGTCCAACCTCTTTTAGCAAGATGCCCTTGCTTATGGTAGTAAGTGCAACACATGTGCATCCTCTTGACAACATGATTTTCCTTGTCCAATGAACCTTTGGCTCCTTGCTTCCTTTCCTTCAAAAGTTTCCTGTATGTGCCCATTCTCTTCCAACATCTAGAAACATGATGGTTATCCAAACCACAATAGGAACATGCAATTATTTTCTAATGTTTATATGGAAATTTATCATGATTTACATAATCAAAAGGAATATGTTTAGAACCATATTTGTACCTTTCTCTTTCACCTTTATTGCCTTCATGAGGAGGTGAAGAAAAAGAAGAAGTGAATCTCTTTGGAACACCATCAATCTCTTCAAGGTTGTTAGAGTCTCCACAACTCTCTGGTTCAAGTGTATGCTGATATACACCTTCTTTCTGCAAGGTATGCTTCACACCATTACATTCCCCAAGAATACAATCTTCACAATCTTAGGGTAGAAGGCTTGAAATGAAACTCCTTCTTGGGACTGTTTCAATGGCCTTCATGGCAGCTTTGGAACTCTCTCCATAAGACTATCCATAGGCAAGACCAAAATACTTAGGCCTTTCCTCTACTATTATTGGCTCAACAATACCTTGTGCATGTCTGCCCAAGCCTTTTCCCTCATAACCCATCTTGGACATTAGCTTGGACCCTATGCCTCTGGTATGCTTTTCAAAAGAACCAATATAAGCATTCTTAGAAGAATTTGAAGAAAAATTGGAACTATTTACCTCTTCTTCAAGCTGATACTTGACTAAGGCTTCTTTGGCAACAAAGAGTTGTGACTCCAACTCATGCATCCTTTTCAGGTTCGTATTTGCAATATGAAGTTGCCTCTCCATTTCCTGCAATTTGTCAAAAAGCAACTGCTTCTCTTCCTCCATGTAATTCAACTTCTCTCTAAGTATGCTACTCTTCCTTCCATCCTCATACATTTTTCTCACCATATCCATCATGGTGGTCAAGTCTTGCTTCATCTCTTCATCAAATACTTTTGTAAAGAAAGAAGAATTTGAGGACTCACTTGTAGAAGTTGTCATTATTCCAATGAACAAAAGAACTTCAAGCAAGATTAATAAAGAGCTTTATTCAAGCAACCTTTTGCAACAAACCTCTTATGTTTCAAGGATTTATTTGAGGTCCTTTGGGATAGAAGAATGCCTTCAACCCTTCTTCCTTCTTGTCCTTCCTAGACTGAGCTATCAATAACTTTCCCTTCACCTTTGCAAACTCAAACAATATTCAGTCTACACACAAGCATACCATCAATTAGACAATTGATCCTTGACTGCCCAAACACCTTTTAGACAAACAATCTTTGCTGTATCAATCAAGCATTCTGATATAACCTTCTTTGAAGGTTTGGTTAATCAATCTCAGGCTCTGATACCGTTTGATCTGAAAATGGGGCACTAAAGGTTTCCTGTGAGATTACAAGAACCTCTCCCACTTCCAAAGCTTTATTATTCCCAAGAAAACTATGATTAACCAATGCAGAATTAGTAAGTGCTGGAAAATATAGGTATATGCTTGTGTTTGTCTTTAAACTATTTATGTGCCTTAAGTTTATTTGCTTAAACTGATATAAACATATAACAACAATTAAAGCAACAAATGTAATGCAGCAACAAGGAATCACACATAAGACAACAAGTTTAATATGGAGTTCACCCAAAACTCTCAGGTACATCTCCTTGAGCTCTAGTCAACTCGACTAGGCTCTTTGGGATTATGTCAAAGTCATTTTACAAGCTCCATGCTCAACTCCATTGGTTTACACAAAACACAATGGGTTTAGACACCATCTCATCCCTAGCTTTGAAGCTCTCGGCTTTCTAGCTCTTGTCTCTAGCTTTGGCTCTGGCTCGTGGCTTTGGCTTTGGCTCTTGGCTCTAGCTCTTGGCTCTGGCTCTGGCTCTCGGCTCTACGTGCATCAATGATTCGTTTGACCTCCAAGCGACTCCCTCAGCTGCTCTGCAAATTATCTTTCACTCTCACTGCTCTCGTTTTTTCTCAATTAATCTCTCTACCTCCTTTGAGGTACTTTTCAGACTTTTCGGCTACCCCAGTCATTTCTCGGTGTATCATCATCTCTCTGCACCTCTACGGCTTCCCTACTCCTTGTCAGTTTGACTAGCCATCTGGCTCTATGGCTCTATGGCTTCAAAATGCATCATTGCTGGTAAAAACTCTTGCTCGTAGTGTGGCATGATGATTTGGAGTGTTTACAAATATTTTGGAGCTTTTTCTTAGGCAAAACTTGAAATTAGAGAAAATATATTACATAGAGGTTTTTCTGGAAAATACACTATCGGGCATGAATTTCGGATGTGAAATTCCATTAAATTTCCCCTAAAAACCCTGCCGGGTCTACCATTAGGCATCATATCACATCACGTAGGCATATCAGGAAAAATCCTAAATACAGGGGAAATACATTGAAAAACCCATTAAAATGACTTCTATCGGATTTCAAATATTATTGCATCTGCCCTAATATCCAACGGTCGATATCCATTTTTGGGCAGCTTAGGAGTACGGAGGTTACCCACTCGAAAAGGCAGTTTTCCTCTCTCCTCCACTAGCCATGTGTCCACCAGTGTGTGAGATTAGGCGAAGCCAACCCAATACCGCTTTCCACCTAAGGCCCACCTGAAATCTCACCTTTACGGAACTCAAATTTTATGAATTGCACCTATAATTCTCCTTCGGGTCCGACTTTATTGCTTCAGGCGTTTTTCCTTTGTATTTCAGTTTTTATCCTGAAATGCATCAATACATAGAAAATCCCACATATATTGGAACTCAGAATTTATTGAACTGCGCTTATAAAATCATTTAGGTCCAGCATGTTATCACCCCCTTATATCACTGCGATGCGGCATTGCGATGCAATATATCGAAATCGCATGTCGTATAGTCCCGTGGGTCCTTCCCTTGCCTCGTGACATCACCGACGCTGATTCGCCGATCGCCAATATCGGCGATCACAATGTCGCATCGGTTCGGGTCCTTTCCTTATGTTATTTGCACAAGCCTACCTCTGACCCGATATGTCGGGGATCGACAATCGGGGGTTTCTTCCCTTTCCACTTAAGTCCACCTCTTGGACCATCTCCGATGCGATTTCCCTTTATAAGGGTTTTTTTTTTTTCCATTTTTAGGGGATTTTGCCTCTTTTTCCAAAGAACAAAGGGAAACTTCTTTCTGTGATAACTTCTGCATCCTAAGTCCATTTTAGCCCATTCAAGTTTTAGTAGATTCAGAAGGAAAATATCTATGCAATGGGGCTATTTCCAGGAACATCCTTGGACTTCCATTTTCCTCTGTGAGGAACACTTAGACTTAGAAGTCTATCCAAAATCCATTTTGGATCAATAAGGAGATTGAGTCTAATTGATTGATTGATTAAATGAGAAGGGTGATCTTTGTTGTTGTCTATTTAGATCTCTATAATTTGATAGTAGATATTAAGAATGTTACTGGTTGGTACAATTTTGATTCAGAGGTTTTTTATGATTCAGTAATTTTGGAGGTATACATAGGTTTGGTTAAAAGAAGTAGTGTATACATGCAAGTTGGCTTCACTGAAGTAGTGTATACATTCTGACATATGATTTTTGAGGTTGCATTTGGTTCTGGATGACGATGCAGGTTTCTTGGTTCAACACAGTGTTCTGGTAATAATGATATGACTGTTCAGATTGATTGGTTGTTGGTTGATGCAGTTATTGTTAAGTATGAGCTTCAATGTTACTGATGGGTCCAATGTGAAAATTTGATGAAACGTGGTTCATATTGTGTTGTTGTGTACCAAGAGTATCTAGTCTGAAAATTTATGAAACGTGGTCCCTGGAGGAAGAGAGGAGATCATAGCCTTCTGTAGGCCGACACCTACGTACTAGTAAACATATCATCTAGTAAAAGATCTAGGGGGTTGTAGCTCACTTCCAGTAGAAGCTGGAGAATGAGAGAAGGTTGTAGCCTTCTTCAGGTGGGTGGCTGCATACTAGTATGAGTTTGAACCAGTGCAAGATCGTAAATATATTTTCTTTATATTAAAAGAAGTCAGAGATGATAGCAGCAGGTGGTTTTACTACCGCATTGGGTTTCCACCTTAAATCTTGGTGTTCATGTGTGTTGCTTATGTGTGATGGTTTATTATGTTATTACTACACATAGTTATTGCTTAATAAAGAACTGATGCACTGATTAGAGATACACACATGATGAATTAACTGAATCATAATTTCACTGGATATACATTGGTTTCCTTAATAACAGTTTCGTGCACATGCGAGTTCACTTCACTGAAGTAGGGTATATAAATATGGTTATGAAATGAAAAATTATTGAATTGTAAATACTAATTCACCCCCCACCTCAGTATTATTCCCAACAATCTTCTGCTAAATGATAGTAAGTTCGTAAAGCTTGTTGTAAAGATGAAAATCCATTGGTTGCAGATTCAAAACTTCTCATGGAATTTACAAAATCACAAGACTCAAAGCTACTATATTTCTCTGCTGAATTCAATTAATGATATAGAACACAAATCATAGATATGAAAAAATGAAACATCACACATGAAAAAATATTTATCTAGGGGAAAGAAACTGCTCAAAAACCCTTCCTTTTCTGTATTGCATTAATCAAAGAACATATATGAATACAGATGCTTTCTCAAGCCTGAGCACAACCTGCAAGTGTATAGTTTATCTCTCTACTTCACTGATTGAATCTGGCCAAAACTTAGCCAATTTTCAAGCCCTCCAATTTCATATTTCCTTGCATTAATCCTTGAGGAAATTAGCACCTATTATTTAGGAAATTCCCTCAATTGGATTGTGAAATTCCTCTAGTCTCATCCTCTGACTGCATGCACCACCTGTACACATTGGAATAGTCTACAAATGATAGTACACTGCCTTAGAATCTCCAACTCAACTGGGTAACTCAAATAATTTCCATGCATAAATTATTTTGGGTTTATTGATTATTTAACTGGTTGATCACTAAGTGTGGTTGAAGTCACACTTCCATAACTTGACATTCCACTTGTTCCTCCAACATTTAGAACTAGTTTAACTGACCATAAATCAATTTAACTGAAATAGATTGCTACAAATTAGAAATGAATCATACTGAACTGAACTCAAGCTCCCCCAACTTGAATTAATTGAGTTAACTGAGTGACAAGTTCCATGTTATCTCAGTTAACTACCTCCATTATTTTTTATGAAATAGAAATTCGAATTTTCTCTAGTTTGACCAAGGCAAAGTCAAACTCAAATTTTCTTGTTGCATTTTCAATGCTCCCTCCCAACAAGAAATGGATTATCAAAATCCCCTATCCTGCATCTGTGGAACTTGAACTCCCCTCTTGACAAGGCCTTTGTCAAAATATCAGCATCTTGTTCCTCTATCAGAATGTACTAAAAAAACATTATCTGCCTCTGCACACAGTCTCATAAATGCTGACAACAAATATCTATATGCTTGGAAAGATCGTGAAAAATAGGATTTTCAAAGAGCAAGATGCAACTTTGATTATCACAGTAGATCACGGTTGGATAGATCATCTAACCAGATAGTCCCACAAGAATCTTTCTCGTCTAGATCGCCTCACATGTTTCTTGACTGGAAGCCAGGTACTCTACTTCTACTGAGCTAAGTGCCACAGAGATTTGCTTCCTACTATAACAAGAAACAAATGCAGAAGAAACAATGAAAATTCCTCCTGGTGTACTCTTCTAGTCTAATGGAATCCCCACCCAATATGCATCTGTAAAGCCACACAACTTCACTCCCTCTATTTGTCTATACCATAGTCCAAATTGGATAGTGCCTCTAAGGTAACATAGAACATGTGTAGTTGCCATCATCACTTGGTTGGCCTAACCATAGCTTGGCTTAGATGGTTGAATGCATAACACATGTCTGGTCATGTGTTCACAAGATACATTAGTGAACCCACCAATTGCCAGTAAAAAATAACATCTACTTCCTTACTTGAAGTGGCATCCTCTTTCCTCCAGTTGGTTTCTAGAGGTGTCTCCATGGGTTTTCACATGTCCATGTGAAATCTCTGAATTATCTCGTTCATATACTTTCCCTAAGTGACAAGAAATTCCCCATCGCCTTTCCATACTTCCAATATTAGGAAGTAGTGCATGAGACCCATGTCCTTCATTTCAAACTCTTTTGCAAGGCCTTCCTTGCAAGATCTGATCAATTTCTCATCACCAATTAAAATCAAGTCATCAACATATAAGACAATAATCAATCATTTACCTTCTACCAAAATATGATAGAGGTTTGCATCCACTTCAATTTTGATGAAGACCAAATTGGTGAGATAGCTATCGATCCTAGTGTACCAAGCATTGCTTTCTTGTTTGAGACTGTACAATGCTCACTTGAGTTTGCACACATGAGACTCTCGATTAAAATTCTTAAATCCTTCTAGTTTCTTGATAGACACCCCATCCTCAATAAATCCATTGAGGAATGTTGTTTTCACATCCATCTGGTGAATCTTCCACCCCATTTGTGCATCTAGAGCAAGGATTGATCTGATGCATGAGTACCTTGCTACATGAGCAAAGGTCTCCTCATAGTCGATCCCTTCAACTTGAGAGTTCCTCTTGGCCAAAAATAGGACCTTGTACTTTTGTATGCTTCTATCTATTGCATGCTTTACCTTGAAGATCCATCTCGAAACCACAATTGATTTATTTGTTGCTCTTGTGAGCACTTCCCAAACATTGTTCTTCATAATGGATTCTTATTCCTCCACCATTGCATCAACCCACACAAGTTTCTCTACATCTTCATCAAAATATATGGCTTAGTATTTACAATCTAAATCATTAGATCCATGTTCTAATGTACCAATTTGGTGACCTTCTCTACATGCACTGATTTGAAGGAGCACCCACATTCTCCCTCGCATCCTACACAAGTCTCTTAGCTTCATGATCCTTTTCCTTCCTTCTCTGGATGGTTATGCTTGAGTTGCTATCTCCACTCTCTGCTCATACATTTATGGCTTCTCCACAACATCCTAAGTTTCCTCTGTTGGAGCTAAGAGCTCCTCTTCTAGTGGGATCTAAAGCTCCCTTTCAAGAGAGAAAGCTGCATAGCTTTATCTTCATCAAAATTTACATCCTCTCTCACAACTGTCATTCTGAGGGATGGAAAGTACACATAATAGTTGTGAGAAATTTATGTGTAACCCAAAAATTTCCCCAATTCGATTGTCAGATCTAGCTTCTTACTTTAATATTTGGAGACATGATAGTAAATAGAGGCTCCAAAAATCCTGAAGTGCGACACATTCAACTTTCTCCCCAAGAAAGGCTCCTTCAATGTAATCATGCCCAAAATCCAATGAGGAATACGATTATGAAAATAGATTGTTGTGTTGCATGCCTTGACCCAAAAAGGTAGAGGTAGTCCTTTATCATGCAACATCATCCCCACTGGTCCCGTAATGCCACAATTCTTCCTCTCAACCACCCCATTTTATTGTGGGTTGTGGGGTGTTGTCAACTCTCATCAAATGCCTTATTTTGCATAGAAATTTTTAAATTCATTTGACGCATACTCACCTCCATTATCGCTCTTGAGATCCTTCACCTTCTCGCTCGTTTCTTTCTCAAATACTGCCTTAAATTCTATGAACTTGGAGAATGTCTCATCCTTCTTCCGCATGAAGAAGATCCAACATTTCTGTGACAAGCCTTCATAAAAATGACTATATATGCGTGCTTGGTAGTGGAGGCCATTGAGAAAGGTCCATACACATCAGAGTGGATTCTTTCAAGGACTACATGTGCTTTGATGTCCTGATCATGGAAGGTGGATTTTGTGTACTTCCCCAAGGAACACCCTTTTCATGTATCATGCTGCTCTAATGCTCCTTTGGGGAAGCCTGTGGTTATCTGATGCATAATATTCAAAATTCCATGATGCAAATGGACATGTATTCTATGCTAAAGTTCACTCGCATCTCGAATTTGCACCTTCTTCACCTTTGTGCTCAACACATCACAATCCTCCACATTTAACTTGTACAGGTTCTTCACACGAACTTCGATATGCTTCATATGTCCCATGGCTATGTGTCTCAGGAATTCCTTTCCTTTGTTTAAGAGCACATCATAACCACAGTCTTCCAAAACTGCAAAAAATATGAGATTATTATTTAGGCCTAGAATGAACATGACATCCTTTAGCCTGAGGGGGGAGCCTGACTCCCTCTAAAAGGTGACTGTACCAATCCTGGTCATGATGTACCTTCCATCATTGTTGGCTTGATGGGGCCTAACATAGGTTTAGAGTTAATTAGCCAAGCAAATCCCTACACTATTGGCCCCTTCGGCATCAGCTCGCGGAGCGCGGACTGAAGTCTCACCCAAAGCAGTATGGGGGGATGCTGGAACCAAGTTTTTGTACCCTTGAGATGTCTAAGGTGTCGATTTAGTCCAACTGTGCCTACCTTCGTGTAGGTCACTTCGTGCAATGTGCTGACTTGCGAGACCTTTGTGATCTGTTATAATCACCTTTCATGCAGCCCTAACCCGAGGCTGAAGTGATTTTGTTGTTCTATGGCAGCATCCTGTGCTATTTCCCCAAATTACACTGCATATCTTACTTATCTTCTTGAATATCTTAGTGAACTTCGCGTAAACATATACTTTATCTCACATTCACTTATTTACCACAATCACATATATTTGCGCATCATACAAACAGTAGAAATGCAATTCATACCCAATACATTCAATGTAGAAAATAGGAAATATATACATAGGAATGATATGGAACTTCTCTTTATTAATGCTCTAATGGCTACAGACTCAACTCGCCTGTGCACTCAGCTGCAGGGGTCTGCGCACTCAACTGCAGACTACTAGGCCTCTGCACACTCAACTACAGAGCCTTCTCCTACTCTATGACCCAAAACTAGACTTTACACTTCAGATAATTTGTTATGCCTTATTCCATTCATTAATTTATTATTAGTTTACACTTAGGGCCTCTCTCTATTTATACAATCCCCTGGTTCGCGGGCCATGGGTAAATCTCTATAGCTGAAATTACATTACAAAATTAAGGGCAGACAACCCTATGACTCATTTACAATCTACACCCTTCGTACCCACAAAATGCAGAGTCTTTACATCAAAGATACAATTTATGACCAAAATCTGGGCCCTAAGCCCCAAAACTTTCCTTGGGGGATCCCGTGCCTAACAGGCCCCCAACAGAAACATTGTGACTCACCCTCAAGTCACTCTATCGATGTGGAGATATTTGTGCAAAGACCTCCCAATTCTACCTGGATCGTTGCAAGATTGGCAACGCACTGAGCAACTGCCTGTTGTACCTCTTGGACACGTTTAGAGACTAATGTGGCTAAACTGCTTTCCCAAAACTATTCCTATGTACCTTGCATCTATGCGAGCTTTGCTTCAATAGAGGCTATAATGATGAACGCCTCATCAATGCATGGTTGTATTCACATCTTCAAAATAACTTCCTTATGCTGAGTAGCATCCACTTGCTCCTTGAGTGCTTTTGCCTGCTGCATCCACGCAAGCCTCTGTGTAAGGGAAACCATCTGCGCTGTCCCTTTTATCTCATCATATTTCTGCTGCAGCTCGCATACCTCTGTTTCTAAGTGCTGTATGTTTATGTCCTCCTACAAAGTGGTGAGAACCTCGAACGACTCTTCAAATAGCTTGGTGCAATCTTTCACTGCATTGTTGGCCTCTCTATGGCCATTGTAATCACGCTGGTGCACTGTTCCTTAACCTCTGGTGGCGTTGAAGGTTGCACCTTCAATTGTAGCTTGACTATCTGAAGGTTTAGCTCTAGCTGAACCTTGGCCATCTCTTCCTTAGCCTCACGCACCCCTGTTGCTAGTTTCCAGATGTGTGCCTCCATTAGTTTCTTAGCTTGGATGGCCAGCTCCGGGATCATCTGACAAACTTCGTCAACCACCTGCACAATCTGTCGGTTTTATGCCACGACTTCATCACACCGCAGGCTCAACTGTTCGATGTTGATGCACTGCTTGCTCATGACTTGGAGTGCGCGACCCTCCCTAGCTTGCAGTTCTGTACTAACTATGTCTAGCAAAACATAGAGTGTCTCCAAGGGAGCGTAGCCATATTTATCCCAACTCCCTGTATCGCACTGACCATAGGCCTATCGACCTCATTTTCTGTAACTAATGCTCCCTCTGGTAGCACTATAGTGTTGGCCATTTGGGCGCACAACATTTCCTCAGTCGTGGCCATGCCTAGCGTGAGGCTAGGTGACATAGTACCAGCCTGTGGAGTGTGCACCTGCAACTCCTGTATCTACACTCGGAGAGCCCCCAACACCATTTGGTGTTCCTCTAAAAACTGCTAGAGGGCCTCCGCGATGACATCCCTCATTGTCTCCCCAATGTCATGAAGATCCCCCTTGGTGAGGGTGGTCGGGTCGAAAGAAGTCTTTGAATCCTTTGACTTCTTCCGCGACCCTACCTACTCTCTTGGGTGTTGTCATTTCAACTGTGTGGACGCCGTCTATGGGTCCACGCCACCTTCCTATGGATTTGTTTCCTGTTCATGCGAAGGAGACTTTCAGCCTTCACACTCCTTCTCTGTTGCCTTTTGCTGCTCTTCTGCCGCCTTTGTAGCATCTTGTGCCACTTGAGCCTTCGATGCTGTTGTTGCATTCCAATGCTTCTCTGCCAAGTACACCATCCATAATTTTTCCTCCTCATTCTTCCTCTGTGTAGCATACTTCTTTACGTCCACCGTAGAGCTGGCTGGAGCACACCGTTCTGGGGGCCATGACTCAAGCACGATGAATATGACATCATCCATTGCTAGGTAAGGTAGCTCATGCCACATCTTCGCGGGGTCTTTCCATGCCTTGATATAAACATGGTGGAAGTCCACCTTAAAATCTGTGAAGCTTTGCAAATTGTTGTAAATAGTGGGCGATAACCGCGGCTTGCAGTTAATCCCCATTCTGATGTTCGTCTCCATGAACACCCATAATACCTTACTGTCCTTGATTCTCTGCACATCTTTAGTTGCCCACAACAAAGCATACTTCACTGCCTCTGAAAGATCCTGGACAATTGTTGGGAACTGGCTGTCCTTGGGTAATTCCCAAACCACCAACACTATGGATAGCAGAAGCCATGCACAGTGGAAAGTCTTCACCTACTCCTGTGCCTCGCGGTAGTTCTCCAGGAACTCCTTGCACAAGTAATCTGCCTAGTTAAATTGGACCCCTTCTGTGCATTGTGTGGAAAATGCAACCACCGACGCGGGTACCTCATTCACGTGACACTTTCGCATAACCTTCCCATCCAATATCCACGTTTTGACTTTGACTGCCACGTTGTTGATGCTGGAAATTGCGTACCCTCTCTTCTTCTTCTCTAGCTTGAATTTCTTCTTCATGGCCTCCGTGATGGCCAGATCATCACTTTTACCCTCTAAGATATTCGTTAGATCCTCCCCTTTGTAAGGGAGCCGAGTAATTATGTGGATTAAGTGGTCCATGATGGGGATGGGCTCCTCCAGCCACAAGCACCCATCATGCACCAGGCAGAGTAGCTGCCTGAAGACAAAAATAATCACTAGGGCACGATGATAATGCGGCACCTAGATCAGATTTAACAATCTTGCCTTTTCTACACCTTGCAACCACTAGCGCAACTCCAACTCTATAGCTCCCGGTGGTGTGTTTTCCTTTTGGCACATTAGCTGCGTGGTTGCCAAATGTGGGAACTTCTCGTGGTCCGTGAGATCCCAATCTTTAAATTTTAGCATAGGCACTCGCCCCAGGTGTTCTCCATAAAAAATGATGTCGTCGAGGAGCAATGGAGTCTGTAGAGATATTTTTCTCTCATCTAGGTCTTTGGGCACCCTTGCTTTCCCCTTCCGCGGAGGAACATACACGGGTAGCCTGATCAGAGGGTCCATACCCTAGGTTTCTACCTCCATCTCTATGTCCTCCTCCTCTTCTACCAGGATTGATTCAAAGTCTTCCTCCTCCTCATCAGCTTCCAAATTGATCACCTTCCCCTTTTCTTCCATGTTGAGCCTTGTCCTTAACGAATTCCTGGGGGACATGCGCACCAGTACCAAAGGTTGATTGTTTTTCTTGGGTCTCGGTGTGTGCGGTGATTTAGGGATTTCTACAACTATGTCAACACTTTTTGGGGCTTCACCTACTGTCAGGGCTTGCGTGGCCTCCTCAGTCATCATTGCTATGGTATCCATGGCTTCCTCAAGCGTTCCCATACTGCTATTCCACAATTCTCTCAATGGCTCAGGTAAGTTCTCAAACAAGAACTTTGACTTCAAAAGATTAAAAAATATTGGTTCATGAATCTCTAGGTGCGTAATAGCTCAATTCTCAAATGGCCAAGTGTTGTTTGCTGGAAAAACCTTTGCAATTTATAGTGCATTTTGAATTCAAAGGCGATCGTTCCCCACACATTCGGTCCATTAATGCTCACTTGGTGACAGATTTTCCCAAATCTAGCCCATAAAGTTTCCCTTAAATGCATGTCACCCACTCCATTTGGTCTCAAACGAAGTAACACATCATGAATAGTGATTGCAATGGTCACTTTCCAACTCACCTACACGGCAGCATAGCTACCCTTGTGCTATCGCGGACCCTATGACACTTCACTACTGTACGCAGTCCTGACATCGTGCAGCTCCCGGGCAGAGTAGTTTATAGTCTTGCGCCTTCTTTCAACTACCTGAAGTACTAAGACTATACTTCCTGTAGCTAGTCAGATGGTCTAGCCACCTTTGTATGGCTTCAAATGACTACCATTGACTTTTCTTGGGAAGAGTTCGCAATTTAATTTCACCAACTGCACCACGCCACCATCTGTGATATCGTTAATAACATATGGTCCCAACCAATATGTTCTGAGCTTCCCTGGGAATTGATCAAACTTACTATCATATAGCAACCTTAAATCTTTCACCTTAAAGGTGTGCATCTTAATATGTCAATCATGCCAGGCCTTTTCGCACTACTTTTGCACTTGCTGGTGAAATCCAGCCAAAAACGTTTCTTCTTCGAGCTCTTCCAACTGCACGAGCCTCTCGTCTAGGGCTCTGCGATCCATCACACCTGTGAATGCCACTATGTGTAGACTAGGCATGATGTACTCCATATGCATTATAGCTTCCACTCCATAGACAAGCGTAAAAGGTGTCTACCCCATCAGTTTCTTGCATGTCATCCTATAAGCCCATAATACTGCAGGTATGCATAGGTCCAAATCACTTCGTTGCGCATTGCATACCTTGTTCAGCGCATTGCACACCTTATTAAATGCTTCTACGTGGGTAACCTTCTGCACAATTTTCCTTCCTACGTAATCTCTTTCCAACATTAACAACCATTTGTACATTTTCCCCCCCAACACATACTTGTTGACCATACCCTTCAGTGCGAAGTTCATGTGTATCTTTCCATATGCCTGTGTCCACATGGCCAGACTCGCGTGCAGATCATTTCATCCATTATATTTGTCTGTCAATCATACCCTAGGCTTCCCAAATCGTGTGTGCATCATCCTTCTACATTCGCACCAGTCATTAAAGCTCCCTTTGTGCATACCCCACCACCTCGCGAGCGCAGTGCGGAGTACACAGCCCAAGGCTTGGAAGCGTTGTTTTTCCAGCACCTCCCTTTCAAATTTATCCAAAAATGTATCTACCTCAATTAACCCATCATAAGTAGGCAAATCTCTCACTTATGTCGATACGCAGCGTAGTGACCTTGTCATCATATTACAATTAAGTGTGGTTACCTCGTGTAACCAATTCTGCCATCGCTCTATCTCCTCATCAGAATCTGAATTACAAGAGCTCTCACGTTCCCATTAAATTTTCCCATCCGCGGTGGGATTTACCCAATCCATCTCTCATGCTGTTATCTTGTAGATGCAGTCCAAGTCATCATCGCTTTCATAGTCGCGTACCGGTTCTGTATAGCATGATCCTTCAGCAGGGTCCAGGGGTATAACTACGGGTAGTGAATTTTTCTCAAAAATCACCTTACACTTCTTCAGATTAATCACCCCATTCATGTCAGTGGCCCAATAAATTCCTAAGAGCGTGGGGTAGGGATTGTTTTCATCAACAATCTCTATCACTTCAAAGTCTTGTAGCGTGCTCGCTCGCTCAATACCCACTGTGATTCCCTGCAATCACTCCATGGGTATTATCTTCTGTTGGTTCGCCATTCGCAGCTGAGTAGGAGATCATTGTAGCATAGGTCTCCCCATTTGTTCCCATGTTTTCTTTGGAAAAACATTTTCATCCAATCCTAAATCCAAAATTACTTGGCCATTTCATATTCTCCAATTTGCGCGGTTAACCTCATTTCTCTTCCCGTCCTCGTCTTATGCTTTCCAATCTTCTGGACTACATGCAATTCTCCTAGCACGGTCCTAGTGCATCTGTCAATGAGTTTCTGTAATCCTTTTACGACCTTACTATCATGTAGTAACTTCATACACGTTTCCAGGAACATGGTAAGCATAGAAGGGTCCGTCTCTGGCTTTGGTCTATCTTTGCTTCCTGAAGTGGAGGCCTCCACAAAGCTCTTCTTAGCTTCCATGAAAGTTTCCCGAGCGCGCTCCAAATCAAAATCCACTTCTTTCGCTAAAGCTTTTTGAACCCAAGTACTATATTTTGGTTGTTTGCCTTTGTCATCTCCCATTGTGATTCCACTTCGGAGCATAGTGTTCACATTTGGATCTTCCTCGCGTGGCTCAGAACTCATCATTTGTAGGTTTTAAGTCGGGGGAGGCAGTAGCACTCCTTCATCATGTATCCTAGCTATCAGTGTAGGACAATCTTCTGTCTCATGATAAAAAAAGTTGCAATATAAACATGATAGATGTGTTGGGTTTGTACAATCACAGGCATAATGTCTTGGCCCTCCACAATTATAGCATATCAACTAACCGCAACCTCTTCCAGGTCATCCTCCGCCTTGTCCTCGTCCACACCCTTGAAATCCTGTTCACGCTACTCCTGCATTCTGGTCTAGGGGCCGCGATCTGGCCTGAACTCTGTAGGTGGGAGTTCTATCTTTCATCAACTCATAGCTTCTACAAGTGCGCTCATCATGTCCCACCTCCTACAAAAGTTATAGAACAATTGCAGTGAATTTTATGTATACTTTTGTAACAAGTGGCAGTTGTCCGTAGCGTGTTTTCCTCCTATTTGACAAATCACACACCATAAAGTAGGCATCGCGCTAGGTTCTGCTTATGCTTTCGGCCTTATGGCATCGGTCGTCCTCCCGTGAGGTAATTTGCGAACACCGGACAGTGGTCCTTATCATGACCCTGAACCTTCCATTTTACTCACCACACCTCTTTGCACACTTCTGGTCGAGCTGTCGTGTCCTATTTCAAAATCTGCACCTTAAGGCATAAATTCTTTAGCTACGCATGGATCTATTGAACTCCTAAGTTAGGATCCTGCATTGGGGTCTCATGCAGCCTCATCGCGATCTGTAAGGCCTCGGCCTGAGTTGTTAGCTTCTACTACGATAGTGTGCTCCTCAAATGTGGCATTAGTGACGCTACACACGCTTCTGCTGTGATAGTGCACTCCTCAAATGTGGCATTAGTGACGCTACAAACCACTCACGGTGTTGTCCATCCGTTAGATTCATGTTAGCTTCACGAATCATACACTTCAGCCTCTGATCCATCTCTTAAGGAGTCTGAGCTAGTAGCATTGTGATCTCTTTGAATCCAATGATCGAATGTGGTTTATACTTCGGTATGCTAAATTATCTATTTAGAGTTGCTTGGATATCTGCGATTCCCACATTTGGATTATCATTGGAGTGCTTAATATACTAGGTCAGCACACGATCCTGCAGGGCGCTAACTAGTGTCGCTTTCTTTATATTTTCATCTGTAGCTCCTTCCGCTTCCCATACAGCTCTTACAATGAACCAAAATTGGTCTGGATCCTCATTTCCCAATCCCTTGAACACAAGAAACTTTATCATGCTTGTCATAATGAATCGGGGAGGTGGCGGAGGTGGTTCGGGTGAAGATGGAAGTGATGGCGACAAAGTTGGCGGTGGTGTGGGTGGGGGTGGTTTTCATGGAATTCTTTGCCTTATCAAATGGATTGCACTTTGCGGCGAGACCTTCGTGAGCTCTTCCTCGTACCCTCGTGGAGGTGAAATCAAGGGGCTATTTTCTGGTCCCTTACTTCCTTCGTTCCTATAGGTTTTTCCACTTTGCGTAGCCTCAAACATCAAGGTAATTGCATAACCCTCTTTTCACACAATAAAATTTTAATCCAAGTATTCGGATAATTTATGTACTTACCTCGTGGTCCTTTGAGAAAGCATCGCTTTGCCTCATTGTAGCTGACTAAGGTGTCGACTGCAAACTCAGTAATGAATCCTCCTGTAATATGATTGAGCCAATGGTCAATGGCATGCCCAATCTTATCCTCCGATGCTTCCAACCTACACACTAACTCTGGGGTCCACACAATAGGACCGTCAAGTTTCCACCTTCCTTGGCTATCTACTAGCTTCATGATCCACACGTAGAGTTCAGTAGGGAAAGACGCGAAGAAGATTTCGTGGATCTCTGTGTACAGGTAGCAATCTAACCTCTCTTCTTTTGACAGTTTCAGATTCCTGTTCTCCTGCGTCACGAACTCGTGGATTCTTTTGTCCAACAAACCTTCAATTTCCTTCTTAGTTGGATTCCAATGATACGACATCAGGCATCTCTAGGCAGATTCCAGTCTCGAAAATGGAACCATTTGTTGGCTTGATGGGGCCTGACCCAGGTTCAAAGTTAATTAGGCAAACAAATCCCAACACTACTGGCCCTTTCGGCATCAACCCATGGAGCACAGACTAAAGGCTCACCCAAAGCTGTATGGGGGGATGCTGCAACCAAGTTTCCGCACCCTTGAGATGTCTGAGATGTCAATTTAGCACAACTTTGTATACCTTCGCGTAGGTCACTTCGCGCACTATGATTAGACCTTCATGATCTGTTATAATCGCCTTTCGCGCGGCCCTAACTCGGGGCTGAAGTGCTTTCGCGTTGCTATGGCATCGTCCTACGCTATTTCCCCAAATTACACCACATATCTTACTTA
Organism: Pinus taeda; assembly: GCA_000404065.3. Taxonomy (NCBI): domain Eukaryota; kingdom Viridiplantae; phylum Streptophyta; class Pinopsida; order Pinales; family Pinaceae; genus Pinus; species Pinus taeda. Next base: position 208,116 of record APFE030419263.1, read on the forward strand.
TCTTCTTAAATATATTAGTTAACTTCATTTAAATAGACACTTTATCTCACATTCACTTAACTACCACAATCACATATATTTGTGCATCATACAAATAGTAGAAATGCAATTCATACCCAATACATTCAATGTGGAAAACATGAAATAGATACAGAAGAATGATATATAACTTCTCTTTATTAATGCTTCAACAATTATAAACTTGACTCACCCTTCACACTCAGCTGCAGGGGTCTGTGCACTCAGCTATGGACTACTAGGCCTCTGCGCACTCAACTGCAGAGCCTTCTCCTAATCTACGACCCAGAATTAGAATTTACACTTCAGATAGTTAACTATGCCTTATTCCATTCATTAATTTATTATTAATTTACACTTAGAGTCTCACTCTATTTATACAATCCCATGGTCCGCAGAACATGGGTAGATCTCTATAGCCAACATTACATTAAAAAATTAAGGGCAGACAACTCTATGACTCATTTACAAGCTTGTTGCACAAAAAATTGTCACCTTGACATTCTGCAATCTGTGTGAGTTCATTACCACTCATACTTTCCTCCTTTGCAAGTCTTAAGCCTCAGTTCTTCACATCAAGCCTTGAAAATGAGAGAAAGCCCTCAAAAGTCTCTAAAACTCTGGTTCCACACTTTCTCTTAGCATTACCTGCGGTCCCGCATCTAATGGTCATGTCTCCTACGCACTTGACTGCTCTGTCTATGTGTTATGGGTGCAGACCCCTATAAACGTTAAAAAGGCATAGGTATATTCTTAAAAACTCACTTTTAGTTATTTCTAGAAGCTTCTGGAAGGAATCTTGAGGTGGCAAGTTCGCTCCTTTAAGGTTCATGCATCCCATACCTTAAGGAGCTAACCCCTTGATGTGAGGAGCTTATCCCTTTGAAGTAATCTATCCCTTCATAGGTGGACTTGTAACCTCCTTCCTTTGCACTATAAAATGAAGCATTGGGCTGGTTACTGGGGAGGTTGAAAGCTGAATATTTTTGAGGTGAAATGCTGTTGGAACTTAGTCTTCTTAATTGAGATTTTATGAGGAGAGATTACATACCTCTTTGATCTCATTTGGAAGAGTGTAAGGCTTGTCAAAGTAAAGGAGATTCCTATTTTGGACCCTGGGTAGAGCTTGTTCAACATTAAGGCTCAAAAGGTTTTAAGGTTCTTCTACTTTAAAGTTAATACAAATAAGTTTGTTTTTCTCCATAAGCTGTTATTTTATGGTTTATTTTATGGATTCCTTGATCACCATAATGGACATGATTTATAATATTAGTTATGCAGGTGCCATTTGATGTTTGCTTGTTTGTTATTGCACATTCTCAAAAGGAAACTCTTTCAAACGGTTGAAGCATGGCTGCTACAAACTAGCGTTGGAATTAAGGTAGGGTCTAAACACCTCTATAGTTTTTATTTATGAATCACATTTGTTTAGAGAAAGATAAATTTGCTTGTCTGCTTGTTGCTAGACTATCTTCTGATACTAGGGAGATCAGTCTTATCCGCAAGATCAATTTATCTAGTCAACAAATTGGTGACTCCACTGGGGAATTGAAATTGGTTTTTGGTTTTCCTTTGTCTTTGACTTGAGAAACTTGTTCTCGTTTCTAGTTTTTGCTTGATGTGTGTTGGATTGGGTAGTTTTTAGAATCTGGATTATTTTTTGTTTTTTTTTGAAGTTTCAGGGGACCGCACTTTCTATTTACAGACAGTGCAGGCATCTCTACGTTGAGGGATTTTATCCCCTAGGGCTTTTGGGTGGAACCCTAGCAGACTGAAAGTTGTCTAAACAAAGAAACATGCACACACACAGCCATTATGCTAGCAAAAGCCTAATTCTAAAGTAAGAAGGATGTACCTCAGGTCCTACGTTCGGGTAGTTCCTCAAGGGTCCAAACCCTTCTTCACGTCCCTTTCACTCCTTTGCCCTGCAAAACCAACAATTCCAAAGAATGCAACAGTATATGGACAAAGATTTATACAAACATGAAATTCAAACATGAACATCATGAACATAAAGAAGAAGCATATCGGGAATCAAGATGTGTTTCTTTATTATAGACAAATAGAAAGTACAAAAAGAGTAATATCACTTGAGCAACCTTTGCAGGCTCCAAGCACAGCCTCCTTCTAGATCCATCCCGCCTCAAGCCTCTAGCATATCTCCTTCCAAGACTCACTCCATGATGCCATAACTAAGGGATGAACATCAAATCACAAGGAAACAAGGGTTTCCTGTACAAATGGGGGAAGTGCAGAAGGCACAAGGGTCTTTAGACCTGATCAGGGGGAAAATATCAGTATAATAACCTTTCTCTCTCTTATCTCCCCCTTTAGGCCTTCCCTTTGATGTATTTTATACCAATTCCAAAGTAGTTTTTTAGTTAGGAATTGGTTGGGAACAGTTAAGGCCACAGGCACTAACAGGTGATCAGCAGGTAAAACCCGCGATCTCCGCCCAAAAATAAGGAGTTTTATATTTTTTTAAGTGTTTTAATACATATACGTGGGTTGGGTATATATGAACCCGCATATACATGCATTTAAATCAGGGCAATGTCACGTACAGGGAATAAAACACTGTTTTTTAGATTTTGGACCAGGTCTGGAAGGAGGGGTTGCCCTAGGCCATGAGTGCAGCATCACAAACCATAATAGTGAGATTCGGAGCTATAACACAAGGCCACATTCAGTGCATTTTAATCAGCAACTAGTGAATGGATAGAGGACAACAAGATAAATCCCATTGATCATTAAACAACTATAGTCATCAAACATAATGCACTAGAATAGTGGGACAACGAGACACAAGTGGCAGCAACTCAAACAACATTGCTTGATTAAAGGCCCAATCACTACCAGAACGCCCCAAAACAGAACCAGAATACATGCGACTGATATTTTTTACACAATTTAATCTATTTTCATACCTTTTTGTGATAAAATCTTGAATTCTGTTTCAAGATATTTCTTTTAGATATTCGTACTAAATCTTTATATTTTAAATAAAGATAGTTTTCTAAACAAGTTATAAATACTTCATCATTTGAAGTAATAGTGGTTGGTTTTTGGAGAGAAGAACATTATTGTATATTGTTGAAGCATCAATGGGTTTACCAGTAATACAAAAAGCTCTTTCACAGGATTCTTGTGTCAAGTTGTTGGTGAATTGCCTCTATCATCTTATGTGTTTATATTTCTTTGTTTATAGCACATACGTGTTTCTTAATCTAAATTATTCAATAGATAAGTAAAGGACATAATTTGTTTAAATCTACACTTTTCTCCCGACTACGAATAATTTCAATGTTTTCTTCTGATATTTAAATATAGAATTCAGGTAACAATGCTCTATATCTAAAGTGAGTCTTAATCTTTTATTCCTTCCCCATATCATAAACTAAAAGAATGCATTCATTTTGGCTACCCTGCCCTGTGAGATCTATCTGTAGACACTGAAATTGATCCGTACTTTATGAAACAGACTTCATAGCCTGATGGTAATCTAGTTATCAACCAACCATTCAAATACAAATTAAACCTAAAACTTCATAACTAGCCTAATATTCAATACGACAAAGTTAAAGCTTAGAGAGAGAGCCATCTCTAAAGTAGGCATGGCTATATCCCAGCTTCAAAGTAGGTTTGTGGTTACCTTTTCGATTTTCTTATGCGACCTCAGAAAATGATAGAGTGCTAAAATTTTGGTGACCATACTAGGGACAAACATTTCAGATTCCTCAGAAAAGCATATCAAGTTCCAGACATGATTACTGATGGTGGGCAGTGATTAGACACAAGAAGGTTATATCATTCACCTAGTGACTCCATGTTCAAGCATCCAGATCTTCAAAGTTTTCAGGGTGACTCAACTGTTAAAGAATCCAGATTTGCAGAAAACTCATGGCGACTCCATTTCATATTGATCATATTTCTTGCTAAGAAACATGATAAGGTATGTGGTAAACCCTAGATATGGTGAATTTTTAAAAGAATTCAGGGATACATTAACATATTTTCAAATTGATGAAGCTTTTTCAAAATTTGTGTTTCATTGTTTGAAAACGAGAAAAATTATTCCTGAAGGTAAAATTTGTTTTCTTGAGTTAATTTTTGAAATATTTAAGGGTATTGAACTTTTGTATTTTCATATTCAGATATATAATTTCCGAGATCCTAAACAATTCTTGGAAAATAATCCTTCTCCAAAACAAGAGGAGATTGTATTGCCTTTCAATTTTCAGATTGATGAGACCTTTGTTTTTTAACATAAAGTTGAAATTGAATAGTTGGAATCAAGGTTTAACATTGAGAATACAACTAATGAAAGCTTCCATGCTCAATCGGTCAATCAAGGCTTGCAATGTAAACTAATTAATCATGCCTTTACTGATCCTATAGCAAACTACATGGAGGTTCTTTTCAGCTCAAGAGTTCAATCATATTTTCATGACCAAATCCAACAACAGTTGCCATTGCACTCTACAACTTTGATTTTATGGACAAAAAGTCAAGTTATCCTTTTGATTCTACTAACAAGCAGTCAAGAAGCCCACTTATTTTAGCAGATATTTAATTGGCTTCATTGGAATTTTTAGATTATTTGATTCAACATGATTTCCAATAGTATAGAGTAGGTAGCGTGTGCAAATAAGCTCAGCATTCTAAGCATCTTTTTCAAGAATTGTTATCAGTTTCAGTTTCAGATAGCAGTACAACTTCCAGTTCAGTGTGTATCTCATATTTCAGTTTGCAGAAAAGTTTTGGCTTCATTTTAAGAGTTTCAGTCACAGAGTTTTTATGACAAGAAAAGATTGTAGATTTGGGATCATCCCAATGGATCAGGCTACTAGTTTACGACGTTCTTGACACTTCACCAGGAAGTGCCATCCCTAGCTGGAGCCACTGTTAGGGTCCTATAATTTTTATAGGATTGCTTGATTATAGTTTATCATTATTATGTTTGAGATGTTTTAAATAATATTTCATCCTGCAAATTATTTCCAAACCAAGTATCAATATTTAAGGATATTTTTGCATAACAATGTTTGGATCATATTAGAATTTAGGTGTTTTCATTAGAAAGTTCTCAGAAGTAGCTTTCCAATGGTACGTCTTGCGCTCAAAACTGATTCCTGGATTGAAAGATAGGTCAAAACGAAGTTTGGACTTCAAAAGTATCCGCTACGGTTTAAATCATGTTTGCATCTATCCTTTGTAAAAAACTATCTCCCCCGTTATGAATATGCAATACGGTTTTAACTCTATTCGGAACCCACATAACCTTTCCCCATAGTTTTATTTCATTATCCCTTCATCTGTTCTAAAACCCAACTCTAGCCATTTTTCCATGTTTTATCCTAACTCTAGCCTTAATCTCAAAAATCCCTTGTATATTCCTTCTATCCACCATTCCATTGTTATACCTTGGAACTTAGTCGAAGGTCCATTTGTATTAACTCTAGCTGCAAAATCCATTTATTCAAAACTCTAGCCACACCCATCAAACTATATCGAAATCGATTTTAAAGCATGCATTACTGCAATAAGCATGTATTACGTGAAATATAAAGCAGGCCCCTCACCCCTCATCATCCCGCAACCATCCTGCAACCCATTCTCACTTCTGATTGCCATTAATCCTGCAATCCTATCTCGCAATAACCCTCCTGCTTTATAATCCTACAGTATATAATTCTGCATTGGGTTACATCCCACAAATAGTCCTGCAGGCCAATTGTGATTAAGTCTCGCATCCTGGCCCCCGACTATGAGTCCTAACCCCTGGCAATCACACCACTTTAAAAACCTTTCCCCCCGCAAGGCCCTACCCCCAATTGCGATGCAGAAAGCTTGGATGAACGTGGTATATTATAAATTGTTCGTAAATGAAGTATCGCATCCAGTCCATCGGCAGAATACTATGGAATATAGTTGATAACCCTTTGCCCATATGCGATTGCGATTAGCCCCATGGATGTGATATTTTATATATCGCAGTGTTAAGGTTTTCAAGTCCACCTTTGTTGTAAACCATGGTAAATCAGTGTTAACACCCTCTGTATGTATTGTGATTGCAATACGACACAGGCACAATCTTGTTGCAATTGCGATAAGAAAAAAGGGCCACGTGTTTAAATTAAAATCCTTACCTTTCATTGGCATAGAGAAAACCTGCCCACATCAACGACAGAGGAAAATTTCAGACCCCCCTGAACTCCATTTCAAATAATTCAAGTGGGGGTCCAAACTCAAAGTTGCGTGTCTCGTCCTCTTTATTTTGGACACCCCCGCCACCCCCCCCCCCGTCTGAAAATTTGTTTTCCGCCTACCTTGCTTTTAAAAAAAAAAAAAAAAAAAAAAGAAGAAGAAGAAGAAGAAGAAGAAGAAGTAACATTAAGGGAAAAGAAGACAACAAGGCCACATTCAGCGCATTTTAATTAGCAACTAGCAAATGGACAGAGGACAACAAGATAAATACCTTTGCTAATTCAACAACTACAGTCATCAAGCAGAACACACTAGAATAGTGGGACAGCGAGACACACATGCCAACAACTCAAACACATTGCTTGATTAAAGGCCCAGTCACTACTAGAATGCCCAGAAACAACACCAGAACACAGGCGACTGATATTTTTTAGACAATTTAATCTATTTTCATACCTTTTTGTAATAAAATATTGAATTTTGTTTGAAGATATTTCTTTTAGATATTCATACTAAATCTTGATATTTTAAATCAAGATATTTTTGTAAACAAGTTATAAATACTTCATCATTTGAAGTAATAGTGGTTGGTTTTTGGACAGAAGAAAACTATTGTATATTGTTGAATCATTAGTGGATTTACCAGTAATACAAAAGCTCTTTCACAGGATTTTTGTGTCAAGTTGTTGGTAAAGTGCCTCTATCGTCTTATGTGTTTATATTTCTTTGTTTATAACACATATGTGTTTCTTAATCTGAATTATTCAATAGATAAGTAAAGGAAAAAATTTGTTTAAATCTACACTCTGCTCCCGGCTACAAATAATTTCAATGTTTTCTTCTGATCTTTAAATATAGAATTCAGGTAACAATGCTCTATATCTAAAGTGAGTCTTAATTTGTTCTTCCTTCCCCATCTCATAAACTAAAAGAATCCATTCAGTTTGGCTACCCTACCCTGTGAGATCTATCTGTAGACACTGAAATTGGTCTGTACTTTATGAAACAGACTCCATAGCCTAATGGCAATCTAGTTATCAACCAACCATTCAAATACAAATCAAACTTAAAACTCCATAACTAGCCTAATATTCAATACAACAAAGTTAAATCTTACAGAGAGATCCCTCTCTGAAGTTGGCAGGGCTAGATCCCAGCTTCCTAAGTAGGTTTGTGGTTACCTTTTCGATTTTCTTCTACAACCTCAGAAAATTACAGAGTACTAACAGACATTACTTGTGATTTTGGTCAATTTAAAGTTTTCTCACAAAATATTATCATCAATATAATCTCATGGGATCTGGATTATTTCTTGAGGAATTCTCATTTTTTGCATGTTCAATTTTTAAACCCTCAAGATCAAAAGTTTAATCATATTTTTAAATTTCGACCGTTGCATCCCTCTTCATGAAAATTTCTAATTTGTGACATGGAAACAAAGAGTGAAATTAATGCTTGTCAAATCCCCCAATCTGACATCTCTCCTTCATCATCCATTGAAAAGCTCAACTCGCACACCAGCATGGATTATTTCCAATCTATCAACTATTCTTTTAATATGGATATGTCTTTGGTTTATCTTTCTTGTCAAATTTTTCCAAAAGGTTGTTTCAATGATCCTATTGCAGATTGGCTCGAAGAGTCCTATCGCTTAGGACCCATGTCTCACGACATGTTCTTTCATGCTTTTAATTGAGTCTTGCATGGTTGTGAACCTGGGAAATGTTGTTATTGTGGAGTTCTTAGTTCGATAGAGAAGACAAGTGTGTCACACCATTATGGTTTCACTTTTTTCTTTTATCTATCATTGTAGATGTTTTGGTTGTTTATCTTTTTTACTACATTGTATCTCACATTGATTCTACAAGCACACATCTTTCAACTCAAAATTCGACAACAACTTCTATGGCTGCATTGGAAGTTCCATTTCACTTAACCTAACCCTGTGACTGTTAGTTTAAGATAGGATAGGTTACATGTAGTTATATGCACAACATTTTATTTCCTTTACATTTTTAATTTTCCATGGTTTTTCCTCTTTTGGTTCTAATAAACCTTGGATAAGAGTTGGTTTTGAGCTACAAGTCAATGCGGCTAATAGTTTGCGAAAGGAAAGTTGTGGTAACATGCATCTTGTTCAAAAATGTAACTAGGTTCGGTCTTCATAAATGTATTCGAGTCACAATGAAATGTACTTATCAAAAGAATGAAGGAATTATTATTATTATTATTATTATGAGTTATTAATCATGGGTTTCTTGTTTGGGTCATCATGTTTTAGGTCAATGTTCCCATTGAGGACTTCTAGGATTTTTTCTAAGTCAATAGAGTCATTGTACATTTAAAGAGACCCTTCTTGGGCTTTTGAATCATGTAAAAAGAAATATTTTTTAGTCAAAAATGAATTATGTCACCTCCACATCAATTCAACCTCAAGAAGATCAATTCAGCCTCAAGAAAGGTAATTCAAGCTCACCATATGCCTATATATTGAATTAGTTTGGTTCATTTAGAGCACAATCACTCGCACAAGTTCAATCTCCTAGAAGAAGCCGTGAAAAAGTGGGAAGTTGCAGTGGAAGAAAGAGAATTGAAGGATCAAAGGTTTTGGGTTATCTCTCTCTCTCTCAAACGTGTTATTTTCTGGGCTATGACATCAAGGTCGAAGTTGTGTTACATCATCAAGAAGTTTTGTTACAGTATCAAGGTTGAAGTATGGTATCAAGGTCAATGTATGACAACAAGGTCAAAGTGTTGCTCCAAGATAGAAGTGTTGCTTCAAGGTCGAAGAGCTAAGTGCTTCAATATAGAACAGATAAGTTTATAGGTCGAAGATACTACTTGATTGAAGTGTTGTTGTTGCTACTGCTGCATCTAGGTCGAAGATAGCACTGGAAAGTGATCATCTATTGAAAAAGGAAATAGATGATTTGGTGTGGAGGAACTATGTGTATATGTCAAGAGTCTTGGATTATCTCAGGAAAACTATTGAAGGAAGAGTTGTTGATTGGGTTTTCCCCAAGATTGGGTTTTTTCCCTGGTTTTCCATCTACATCTGGTGTCCTTGATATTCATGCTATTGTTTTAGTAATTGCTTGATCAAATAAGATAAAATAAGAACATAATAAAGTTAATAAGAACACAAGATTCTCATAAGTAATTATCAAGTATAAGAAAATATGTATGCCTTTCCAATTTTCTAACATGGTTTCAGAGCTAAGGTGAAGAAGAAAGAAAAAGGCAAGTTGAAGATATATTGAAAGAAGACTAAGGAATCTCAAGAAGTTGACCAAGGGATGATATAAGGAGAATTTACAAGGAAAGGAGTTTACTACCTTCAAGGACAATGTGTAACTCCATAAAGGGAGAGAACAAATTAGAAAGAGCATCAACTTACAGGTCATGGAAAAAGAGAATAGATCTAATCCTCGAAAAGAATAAAGTTTTGGATCTAGTCTATAGATGAATCAAGTGAAGCAAAGAAACAAAATTTTAGAGAAACAAATATTTTGGCCATGAACCTTATAGTGGATGGAATGGATGAAGTCAAGAAGGAGTTAGAATATCTTTAGTAATCAACAAGGAAAGTGAAGAAGAGAAAATATTGAATGATTGTTGTCGGGAGTTTTAGTCGATAATTAATCCTCCTAATATTTAATTGTCAATCTGGAACTCGTAAACACAAGTTGTACTGCATTTTTGACTCAGCTTAATGGTCAAAGTATATAAGTTTCCTTAATAATAATGGTTTTAAAGAAACAAAATGAAATCTTAACGAAATGCCCTAAATTTATAAAGGAAATTGAATTGATGTCAGACTTCTTATAAAACCAAAACTATGTTACTGTTATGAAAAGTGAACTAATTCTAAATCACCCTATGCTATTAAATTGAATTGGTTCTACTCAAACCAAAGCAAATATTGTACTCAAAACCTATTTGAAGCTAAATTATTACTTTAACTATGATAAGACTACAAAATCATTCCTAATTATGAAATTTAAACATTCACACTTATCAACACTTCTCAACTATTTTAATTAAATGGAAACTATCTAATCTATCTAAGCTCTGGAGTCCTAATTTAAAAGACACTCAAACATTGAAATGCAGACACTGTCTATCAAAACAATTGAGATCCTACAAGCATTTGATCAAACCAAGCTAACTGCAGCACTCACACTATTCCTATTAAACTCAAAATATCTTGTTGCTTAGCAAAAGGAATTGATAAACCAAGACCGCATTCTGCCAAATGAAAGTATTCTTCAATCCTCATTATGTAAATCTATTTGGTTCTATTCTATTACTACAACAATTTGAAGTATTGTTTCCTAGCTAAATTTAACATGACTATGTTTTATGACTACCACTGCAAACACGTAGAAGCAATCTTATGATACAATCTCAAAGACGCTACAACTCCAAATCATGCTCTGTTTTTTAAAATAATAGGAGTTTGAATTAAAAATAGTTTTCTTCCTGATCAATCCATCAAAGAAGGAAACGATCCTTTAAATTCTATTCTTGGAATCGATTTCTAAAGCTTAACATGTGCTCTGCAAGATATCAATGGAAAATTGAAAGTGGATTTAACTATCTCAGCACTCCATCATTATAAAAACCAAGTTCGATTGCAAGTTTTGGGATTTTTATGCTAAGTTTTAATGATTTGATGATATTGATCATTCGATATTTCACGATGTGAAACGAATTCTATTGTTGCAGAAACCTCACACACAGCATTCATTCAACTAAACATTTTCAATCGGACTCTTATAGCAAAATTGGGATGATCATTGTGCAATTCTGGCTTGTGATTTGGATTGTGCTTGCAATTGGGCAACGTTGTTGTGCAGCAGGAGGTAGAACGCTCGCGCAGAGACTCTAAAAGGTGTTTTAAATCAAAGGTAAAGAATCACAGTTTTGGGTTGAGGACGCAATGGACAGAGGTTTTTACAGTCATCGCTGATTTGTTTTGAAAACAGAGAATACGTAAGAGAAGTTAAAGAAATGCGTCTTTTTCTGTTTGAGATCAACTTGTAAAGAATATGAAACCCAATTAATTAATCTACTCATCTACCATCCAACCAAATCAAATCTTATGAAGACTAGTTCATTCAGAAACCAAAACAAGATATGTCACAAATTCCAAAACACTGCTATGTAAACAAAATGAATTCAAAAGCTCTTAACCACAATCAATCCACGCTAGAAACTAAATTGAAATCTTGTTCAGGACAATTCAGAGGAATAAACTAAAACTTAAAGCAATCAAATCGCCTACTAGCTATGAAATTAAATTGCCCAGTGGTGGTGGGCCGTTGCCACTACCGGGTATGAAACTTACAGCAAAATGGAGATAATCATATGACTATATCAAACATTTACAGCTCTTGCAGACACAATTTCTCCTTCAACGCAAAACCAAAGCCAAGAGAATTTTCATTTGATAAAAATCTCAGTAGAACATTAACAAAATAGCTTCAATTCCTCAGTATGGATGCGGGTATCTCTCTCCCTCCTATGCTTGTTGCTCTACTTTTTATACATGTTGTAGATGAAGGTGAGATTAATTACATTCAAGATGAAATGGGACAACAAACAAATTCATGTTGTGTTTGACTTCTCTAGATGGGCTTCGAATAGATAATGGTTGATGTTGATGTTCATCAATGAATGGATAGAGGACAAGAACTTATCAAACCATAAATGTGGCATAAAAATAGGCAGATCCGAATTCGACTATTAAGTACAAATCTAGACATTTTATATAAATTGGCCTCATAGAACTCCACATATCTTCCAAATCCTAAGAAATTTTAGAAAAATGTTTGAGGTTTAGTAAATTGGCTATACTAGGACCAAAACCCATGTGCCATATTTTCTTCATCACCTTCACCTGCACGAAATTCGAGGTGGAAGTTGGCAATTTGAAAATTATTGCAGATTTGGACAAATTTGTGAATTTACTTCTAGAGACCCACATGAGTGACCTAGGTGCAATCCAAGTTATGGAAAGGTATTAAAACGTTATTTTGTACAATAACCTCTCTCGGTTTCTCCGGAAGCATGCCAAAAGTGTCAAAAGTCCCAAATTGGCCATTTCCATACTCCATTGGCTTGTGCAGAAACTTGGTGATAGAACCCTGTGAAAATGAGCTTAGTGAAAGCGTCATTAGTAAATCATGGCATAATCATATTTAATAATAGAAAATCTAAGAAAACTAATGATATTCAACCACAAGACATAAAATCTGATTTGGTGGCAAGTTGATGGAATTAGGGTACAGAACGGGTTAAAGACCTAGAGTTTTAGGGTATGAATGGTGATATTGCATGATGAAAACATGGGCATTTTTTAGGCCCATAAACCCCCCATGCCTAAGGTTTTGCATTTCCTTATGCAGACAAATACTCTACTCATATATAAGTTCTTATGGCATCATTAGTTTGGGCAGGGTTAGTTCTTGTGGAGTATTGTTGCATGAAGATTTGGGGTGTTGGTTTTTGTGGAGAAACACCATACTTATTTGACTGCGATAGATTTAATTTCGAGAGCGATACAAATTGAGGATAAGCAATAGATATGGTAGGAGGCGACGATGAATGAGATGATAGGTGACAATGGAAATGGTGGATGAGATGAGGTGGTTGCATGCACTACTCTTGTGAGGCCAATGCTTATGGATTTTTTTTCCTTTATGAGGGGCAGCAGTGATTTCATCCTCTATTTGATACATTCAATTGACAATATGTGTGAATGTAGGAGGGGAAGGCACTATAGTTATTGTTTTTCTTTTACATGAACCAAGATACTTTTCTTTTCATGATTATGACCTAATTAGAGTAGCATGCATTTTATTATGAATGAGGAATTTGCAAATGAAAGGTATATGGAGAACATAATAAATGGTGGTTAATCATCAAAGCTTCCTTAAATCTCTAATGAATTAAAGAATCTTAAGCCAACTTTACCTCAGGTTACCTTTACTTCTGATGTACTTGCTGTTGTAAGATGAGGTGGAAGATGAACCAAAACACAACCGAAAGTAGGAGTTGAAATGACTGTTGCAGATGTGTATATGGATCTGTTGAAGAAGGTTGAACTGGAGATAGTAAAGGAGACTGAAAAATGAAGGTCCCCTTCTCCCCCCATGCCTGAGGAGTTGTATGTCCCCAAACAAAGAAGGAAGATGACTGCTGCAAATGATGATCAAGATATTATATGGCAACCTTTATTGAAACAAGATGATTGCTACAGAAAAAGGAAATGCTACTACAAATGTCCACACTGCTACAAATATGTACTGAGATCACAAAACCATATAGACTTCAACTGCTACACACTGTGTGCAATCCTTCTTATGTGAGTAAATGGTGTCGATGTTGAACATAAGCAAGAATCATTGGATTATTGACCATTGAGGAAGTTGTTAACCAAGGCGAGATATCCCACCTGTGATGTCAATGGGAATCAAGGCACTAGGTACATTCTACTAGCCATGAATAGATTTGTCGAAGTCAAATGGACTGTAGAATTCATCCACCAAGAAACATTGATGTATTCCCTTGGTAGATGACAAGGATAACTTCCATTAAGGCATGTAGGCTCCTAAGTACCTGATCTAACCCTAGCCTTGGTCCCAGATAATTTGCTGATGTCGATGGAACGAAACTTGTTGGCAGGTGGGCCTTAAGGGATCCCACATCAACCAATATGAGTATAAGACATAATGATTTGAAATATACCTGATTTGAATAACTCATACAAATTTACAAACATTATTGGGAACTTTGCCTGCCAGTTACCTGGTTTTCAAGCAAAGTCCCTGCCCAGTTGCACCAGACAAGCTGGTTTTCACAAAAGGACTTATTTTCTCTTTACTATTTTCCTTTATTTATTTACAATACAAACTTTCCTATTCTGTTGAAGAAAGGGAGATAAACTCCTTCAAGTGAAGGAGTACTTCCAATGAAGCCATGTGCGGAGTAGGTACAAATAGATATTCATGCTCATATTTAACATATAAACTTGGAAGTGTACATGAGCATGAAAAACCAACAAATGTACTTGATATGAAAACAAGAGTTTTAGAAGAGGAGAATACTGCCTCGCTTGAGTTGTTGTTTGGAACTAATGTTTGATGTAATCATGGTATTCTTGGTCCATTTCTTGATTTGGGCCATGCTGCTCATCCTCTTCTTCCATGTCATGTTGATTTTTCTTCGTAGGGTGAGTAGTCTCTTGATTACATTCTGGATCTGTTGATAGACATGTCAAGAAGTCCTCAATCTCAGGTTCTAGTGGATGTTCTCCATTGATTATAGTGCATGATTCATTCTTCTCCTTATATGACTAGTAAGGGAAATCAAAAGAGACTTCCAAATCCTCTTGTGGTGGTGGAGAAATGGACAAGTTCTTGAACATTGTCAAGAAGTTCTCTTCCTGAGAGGTAGAGGTCAAGATCCCAGCAACTGCTAGGGCTTGTGGGAGGTCCTTCATATTTATCATCTTCAAGTCCATCTGGTTGATTGATAGTCCCTATCTCCATACACATATTAGTAACAGGGGTTCTTATAGCACCCCAAAATGATATAACGTTAAATATTGGAATCTAAAGATGAATTTAAAAGCTATATTGACTGAATAAAGTCACCACACTTGAGAGCGAATCAGAATACTATTTAATCTATTAAAAGCAAAAAAAATCGGAAAATAAATATCTCACAGTGTTTTAGACTATTCTAAGGCCTACGATGCTTGTGAGGCTTAGCTATGGTTCCTGTAGACGTGTCTTACTAAGTCTGTGAGATTTACAAACTTTGTGAATTACATGAAATATGGAAATGAAATCAAACTGCTTCTACTTCTACGCATAAAGATAAAGGAAATGGAAACTCAAGAACAAGTAGTAATCGGTCAGACTTTGAAGCAACCCCACAAACGTGGATGCGTGGCTCTTCACTCACGTCTTACCGTACACTCTCCGCCCTTTGATAGTCCTGCAAGATCCTGAAACTCTGTTAATAAAAATATTAACTGAGCCAAAATACAACTTCCCAGCAACGGCGCCAAAATGTTGAGAGTTTTAGTTGATAATTAATCTCCTAATATTTAATTGTCAATCCAGGACTCATAAACATGAGTTGTACGGCATTTTTGACTCGGCTTAATGGCCAGAGTATATAAGTTTCCTTAATAATAATGGTTTTAAAGAAACAAAATGAAATCTTAACGAAATGCCCTAAATTTATAAAGGAAACTAAATTGATGTCACACTGCTTATAAAACCAAAAATATGTTACTATTCTGGAAAGTGAACTAATTCTAAATTACCCTATGATATCAAATTGAATTGACTCTACTCAAACCAAAGCAAATATTGTACTCAAAACCTATTTGAAGCTAAATTATTACTTTAACTGTGATAAGACTACAAAACCATTCCTAATTATGAAATTTAAACGTTCACACTTATCAACACTTCTCAAAAATTGAAATTAAATGGAAACTATCTAATCTATCTAAGCTTTGGAGTCCTAACTTAAAAGACACTCAAACATTGAAATGTAGAGACTATCTATCAAAATAATTGAGATCCTACAAGCATTTGATCAAACCAGACTAACTACAACACTCACACTATTCCTATTAAACTCAAAATATCCCGCTGCTTAGCAAAAGGAATTGATAAACAAACCAAGACCGCATTCTGCGAAATGAAAATATTTTTCAATCCTCACGCTGTAAATCTATTTGGTTCTATTCTATTACTACAACAATTTGGAGTACTGTTGCCTACCTAAAGATTTAACATGACTATGTTTTATGACTACTACTGCAAAAATGCAGAAGCAATCTTATGATACAATCTCAAAGACCTTGAAACGATCCTTTAAATTATGTTCTGGGAATCGATTTCTAAATCTTAACACGTGCTCTGCAAGATATAAATGGAAAATCGAAAGTAGATTTAACTATCTCAACGCTCCATCATTATAAAAATCAAGTTCGATTGCAAGTTTTGGGATTTTTATGTTAAGTTTAATGATTTGATGATATTGATCAGTCGATATTTGACGATGTGAATCGAATTCTATTGTTGTAGAAACCTCACACACAACATTCATTCAGCTAACATTTTCAATCGGACTCTTATGGTGAAATTGGGATGATCACTATGCAATTTGGGCTTGTGATTTGGATTGTGCATGCAATTGGGCAACGTTGTTGTGCAACAGGAGGTTGAACGCTCATGCAAAGACTCTGAAAGGTGCTTTAAATCAGAGGTAAAGAATCACAGTGCTGGGTTGAGGACACAGTGGATAGATGTTTTTACATTCATCGCTGATTTGTTTTGAAAACAGGGAATTTGTAAGAGAAGTTAAAGAAATGCGTCTTTTTCTGTTTGAGATCAACTTGTAAAAAATATGAAACCCACTTAATTAATCTACTCATCTACCATCTAACCAAATCAAATCTTATGAAGACCAATTCACTCAGAAACCAAAACAAAATGAATTCAAAATCTCTTAACCACAATCAATC